>JAUIMM010000188.1:5900000-6162500 GCA_031769625.1 Taudactylus pleione
ATGTACACTCTGTAGTACACTCAAGTTAAGTACATAACACATGAGTTACACGATGACACTCACAACAAAGTAAACAACAATCTTGAACAAGTGATTCACTTTAATTGTGATGCCAGCCAGCCGCGTGCCGCGGATGCTCTGAAGTCCCATGGCTACCTGCACTTCCCGGTTCCTGCGCGTGTGACTGCAGGAGGCGGAGCCGTGAGCTGTCACTCACGAGCTCCGCAATGGCCGATGGGAGGAGCTGCTACGGCTGGGCATGCGCAGCAGCCCTCTCGAGGCCATTTTACATTGGTCTTCAAGATGAGCTTCTGCGCAGGTGTACCAGAGCAGTGAACGGAGGCTGCTGCAATGTAACCTGGGCCACTAGCGGGACACCCTCCCGCTGCGGCTCTGGAACACAGTGATCACTGTGTAAGAGCTGCAGCGGCTCTGGTAGCCGCCGCTGCTGCTATGTAGCCGGGCTGCTAGCGGGACACCCATATGTGTCTGTAAAAAGGAGCAATATATATATATATCGCAGAGCCTCTGATTAGGGATGGCAACCGACCATCGATGGTTTGCAAACATCGATGGTCTGACTGAAAACAAGTGGTTTGCCATTGCTGGTGGCCATCAATGTTGCACCATCAATGGCAGCCCTCAATCGATGTTTAGGAAACATCGCCAGTTGTGGTCTACACAGATCTTGCCCAATCACTAAACAATTGATCGCTTCTAACGATGGTTGAACCATCGATGGTACAGCTGTCAATGGCCATCATTACAGTATAATATAAAAATTGCTATTTTTATGGTAAACTGGGTTTTAAAAAAAAAAATTTTTTCAAATAAAATAGTGATGGATAAGTTTCAAATTATGTTCTTGACCTAATTCAATCATAAAAGAAACCGACAATTTTGGAGCGGTTTTTGTAAAAAGAATTCGTCAGTTAAGTGGTTAAGCACACTCACGTACGCCCCGGACGCTATTATTGCCAAAGTACTTTGGGATAGCCTGCTTCTGGAGCGAAGCTAGCTTTCCTGGTATAATAGCTATTATACAGTATCCCACTACGACATTGTCACCTGGTAGTTATAACCGAAATCATCAAGGACATATATGTCATATAAGGAGGACACTTCCCATTGGGCCCCAATGTGCTGATCAGCCTACAGTATTGTCATTATTCTCGTGCGCACTAGTCAAGGGTTGTGGGATTGTTTATCAGTTTTGCAACGTTAATTATTGGTGATGTGTTGTGAAGTAACAATGAAAATGGTAACTATGCAGTATTAACGGTAACTGTGAGATCACTTGAATTGTATTTTGCGCACCATATTTGCCGTCAATGTGATGATGACTCATTTTATGACCAGCTGTTTGTTTGTGAAAAGTAAGATTTGCCAAGTGAACGTATTGTGAACAATTCTGTTACATGATTATTTCAGTAATCTTTGAGAGTTAAGGCACACATCCACTTAGCGATAATACTGAGCGATTCCACGATTACGACATCGTAATCATGCAATCGCTCAGTAATCGTGCACAAATTGTGCACTTTTATGTTGGAAACGACCAGCGATGCGCGCTCCCGCTGGTCGTTTCCGCCATCAATCATCGCACGAAAATGCTGTACAACCTGACGATAACGTCAGGTTGTACATGGTAGGGGATGATTGATGTGCCTGCACTGTACGACTGAACAGGTAGTGCAGGCACAGGACAGACTGACAAACGACTGCACGATTACAATGGCATAAACGTGCAGTCGTTTTGAGGTCTTTTAGCGGATGTGTGTTTTGCAATGTTAATTATTGGTTATGTGTTGTGAAGTAACAATGAAAATGGTAACTATGCTGTATTAACGGTAACTGTGAGATCACTTGAATTGTATTTTGCACACCATGGGCCTGATTCAGACCCACTCGCGAGCGGCTGTCCGCTCGCAAGTGGGTCGATGTTCTGCACTGAGCATGCGCACGACGGAGGGAGCTCCGTCGTGCGCATGCGCCAGACGCGACGAGGGAAGGACTTTCCTTCGCTCGTTGTGTCTGATCAAAGGGGGCGTGCTGTCGATGTTGATTGACAGCACGCCCCCTTTGGTGGGCGTGCCGGGGGCGTGCCTCCCTGACGGGGGCGTTCCTGAGGGAACGCCTCCCGTCAGATGCCGGCCCACTGACATCACTAGTGATGTCAGTGGGAGTGATTTTGGCTCTGATAGACCATCGCGGCCATCAAACTGCACGCTCGTATAGGCTGTGGGTGGTGACCCACAGCTATACGAGCGTCCAGGAGGACGCTCCATAGTTATGGAGGACGGCCCTCATTCAGAGCGTGCGCTCTGCTCAGAGCGTACGGCTCTGAATGAGGGCCCATATTTGCTGTCAACGTGATATCACTTTATGACCAGCTGTTTGCGAAAAGTAAGATTTACCAAGTGAACGTATTGTGAAGAATTCTATGTTACATGATTATTTCAGCAATCTTTGAGAGTTACCGTCTGTTTACTAATAAAACCGCACTCTACGGGAAGAAACTGTTAATCCGTACTTTTGTGTGACCCCCAACCTCCTTGCCTCTCCGAATTCATCCGAAGAACCTGCTACGAGCATACAGGCCACAAGGTGAACTGTTTAGTATTTACCTGCCGGGTGCGACATTGGCGTCACTACGAACAGGATTCAGAGTCTAAAGCAAGGAGATTGGGATCCCAAGAGAAAATGTCAAAAGACCAACCCGCACCAGCAGAGCCGCCCAGCAACGGAGCAGGAACACCAAACCCAGCAATGGCGCAGATTAAACCGATTATGCTCCCTTATTATTTCGGGGGCCCCGTGGCTCCCAATTTACAGTGGAGATGTTCATGGCACAGATGGGAACACCCTTACTGAACTCAAAAATAAAATTACATTTTAATAGGATCAGCCCTCAGAGAAGTGACCTCGTGGCCGTTGGATGAGAGGCAAAAAGTAGACCACTACCTTCGAAACACGAACACTCCCCGAACTAAAAATTTTATGATCTTAAGCAGCGATCGGGAGAAACCCTCCGGGACTACGCATTGGACTTACAGCAATAGAGGCTGTTGAGACGGAGGAAGTCAGAAACGCTGACTAGGCCCTAATGATTCAGTTTATCGAAGGGTCTATGGGAGAAGGTTTTCGAGCACAATTACGATTGTTGAGACTGCAGATGCCAGACGATTCATTTTTGGATCTCAAAGAGGTCACGATCAGAGTAGTAGGCACTAATACAGTCCGAAATGTGGGGTTCCTAGAGATGCTAGGATTCCACGCGCACCTATATTCACATGGGTCTGCATGCCCTAGTTCTGAGAAGATGTCAGAAAGCAAGGATACTGTACTACAAGGTGTACAAGCCCTGTCCACAGACCCATTGCAAACCCTGAAGAAACATATGGAAGAGCTGACAGTAAGGATGACAGAGATGTGGCAAGAGATGCACAACTTATCAAAACCCCAAACACCCAGCTTGACTGAACCTCGGTGGCGAACAGAGATTAGAGCCACCAATGATTCATGGAAACCTCCGTAGCGGAGTGGAAGGAGGGCCTCTGATCGTTTTGACCCTCAAGGTCGACTGATCTGCCGATATTGTAGCAGGATCGGCCATATTGAAAGAAATTGTGATCATGGGGAAACTTTCAATTCCAATGCCCCGAGGAGGGTGACCGACCCACGGGGGAAGAACAAGAGTAAGGTCAATCTCTAAATAATGGTGGCCCCGCTTTGGCAGACAATGCTCTATGGGTCAAAAATTAGTTAATCACCATATTTGATACTGAGCCTCCAGTCCGCACAAGGAAAATTTTAGGAAAGGTCATCTGGTTTCATGTGCGACGTGGATATGGGTTCATCAATCGTAATGACAACAAGCAAGATATTTTTGTTCATTATACGGCCATCCAGAGGAAAAACCCCAGAAAATACCATTGTAGCCTAGGAGATGGAAAAATTGTAGAATTTTATATCATCAAAGGGGAAAAGGGTCTACAGGCAACAAACGTCGCTGGTCCTGGTAGTGCTCCAGTTAAAGGCAGCAGATATGTAGCAAATCACAAGCGTTACTGGCAATATCCACATCGCAGAGGTCCTCCACGCTACTACCAGCAAAACTGCCCATACGGTGTTAGTAGAGAGGAGCGCACGGAAGTGGAAAATGTAGCAGAAAGTGTTCATCAAATACAACAATATCTTGATGTCCCATAAGAAAGTGAATCGTCGGGACGAATAGATGAGCAAATTGTGAAGGAACAAAGTGACACAGTGCAGCAGAACCTGCAGGATGTAACCAGACCGCAACTTCTTCCACATCCAGCATGTGAGAGTAAGGCCAGGATGGAGGACATCAGTTCTAATATGATCGACTTTGATCAGGCTGATTCAAATGTGGCTGTCCAGAAAAAGGACACCAAGGAAGTGCTCTGCACAGCTGCAAGGGAAGGCTTGGGGGTTCCCTCGAAACTTAATGCATCAGCTTCAGCTATGTCAACGTCTGAGCCTCATGATCCAGCAGAATCCCTGAGCAAAGCTAAAGAGGAAGTAAAATGACTTATTCCAGAGTGGCATCAACCAGACGGCGAGTACACCTCAATGAGTGGTGAAGAGTTTGTCTTACTACTGCAGCAGGCAACAAGAAAGTCAGGAAAAAGTAACAAAGGTGCTGCATCTGTACACTGTAGACAACAGAGCGGTCAGTAGGGATGACCCTACTTATGTAGCATTTGTCATACTGTAATAATACTAACGTTATTGCCTTAACCTTGTGCTTGTAGCACAAGTGTGACTAATAGAGGAGCAGTGGTGGGTGGGCCTGTGCAGATAAATTCACTGTGTTATGGCCACCACACCCAGGACCATAACGAGCAGGGATGGGCTCAGGTACTGGAGGAGGCGTAACCAAACAGTGGGGGCGTGGCCCCGCCACCCACAGAAAAATATTTATATGCTCGGCGCCGCAAGCTACACAGGGGGGTGACAAGCACCCCTCAGCCAGAGTCAGATCCAAGGGAAGGGACAATCACTAACCCCCACCCCGCACAGCCTTCCTGGACCCTCCGCAGCCCAGCACACAGCATACTGTATCTGTAGATTTTAAATACACATTATTATTATTATTATTATTATTAATATTATTATTATTATTATACATATTATATATGCCCAACTCATATTACACTAGATAGAACCTTATTTCTATAAGCCTATTGGTTGTATATGGTGATAACAAGGTGCATTAATTATCATTATACAGTTTCTTAGTAGCCTCATAAACAGGAAGTGCTAGTGCACTGGCAAATGACTTCCCTTCAGAGGGTGCATCTCCTCACACATTCATAATTCTCATTCAGATCATACTTACCTACTTTTGAAAAAGCATTTCACTGAGATTGTGAAAGTAACACCTATGAGCACGGCGGTAAAGTGGGTGTGTACTGCTACATCTGAGAGGCGTGTCATAACACCGACTTACATACACATGTAAATGTGTCCCAAAGCATAGTTGCCTACCTTGAAAGCTCTCTTCCTGGGAGAAGCCCGAGTAAGAGAAGCAGGAGGGTGGCGACGGGGGCGGGGCCTGATGAGTTGCCTCATTAAGCCCCGCTCCCTCATGGTTAAATCGCAGCGTTTGGCTATAATATACATAGGGGGCGGAGCCAAATGATGTCATTCATGCAGACACATCATTAAGCCCCGCCACCTTCACGGAGACCCGCCATCGGCGCTGGAATTCTCCTCATGCTACCCACTTCACTAGGAAGTGGGCAGAATGTGGGAGAAATGCCTGCCCTTCCGGGGGTGCGGGGGGTTACCCAAAAAATCGGGAGCCTCCCGCGAAAACCAGGAGGGTAGGCATGTATACCCCAAAGCAGTTAGTAAGATCTACTTGTTGATGAAAACACACTAATAATATTCAGAAAATGCATGTAGCCATAGGGATCATTGTGCCTTATACCCAATGCAGGGAAATTATACTAATGATCCCATTTGAATGTATATATGTTTTTTTTTTTAATATAACAGCTACATAATGGGGGTAAGGTGCAATCAGGGAGATTGTTAGGCCCTTCAGGGAGTCAGGGAGATTGCTTCTATTTCAGGGAGTCTCCCTGACTATGAGGGAGAGCTGGCCAGTATGGTTCAGATCATCCTTTATATGGGAAGAAGTTTCTTCGGACTCTGGGCCTGATTCCGCAAGAATCACAACTGAGATTACGCGCGCAGAACCAATGCAGAGTGATTGACAGGAAGTGCCATTTGTGGGTGGTGACAGGGGGGGTATCGGCAAAAAGCAGGCTTGCCAGTGCATTTAAACGTCGTTGCAGAGGCGTACATAAATTATCCACTGCGATGGCCTACGCAGCCTGAGCTCTCACTGCGTACCGGATGGTTAGCAATTTCAGAGTAAGGTCAGACCTTGTACAAGTGTGCGTGAGGCTGCGATGGTACTCTATGTTACCGATGGATTCGCAGTCTTGCTAAGTATGAAGGATGTGTGTGAGGTAAGGTGGGCCTCCTTATGTTGTGTTGTGACGTCATAGCGATCGCAGTGGATTAGCATATGATGGCAGTGAGACTGCGTGCGTAATCGCTGTTGCAATCTCATCTGCGATCTTTGCTGCATCAGGCCCTGTATTTGCTCAGTAAGTGTAGATATGGATGTTTTTGGCATATTTTCCTCCACACTTGTCCTTCACATGTAAAAATGTGAATTTGATATTTGTCAGCTATGGTTTATTATTCAAAAAAGGAGAATAAAGTGTTCATGCTTGATACCGTCCAGGTCCAATAATAACTGAGGGCTGAGGTCAGCAGCTTTGGATAGCAAATACCCTGGAATTTGTTTTTTGAAGGAGAAAAATGCGCAGTATGGTTCCCACACATCCTTATAAGCAAAACCATCTGTGAATCGTGTTAGTAGCCGAACCACCTACAAGTGACTGGGTTCTTATTCACAAATGAAGGCTCCTCGGCAGTCTATTGGAAATCGCAAATGGTTTGTTTCAGGGTATACATCAATTATTATGTCAGCCAAAACAAGCGCTTGTGAGTAATTGCCTCCCTCCTCCTTCTGTAGCCGAAACCATTTAAGACTGTGCATTTTATGAAGTTTGTGATTTGTTGCTATCAGGCCGTTTATTACGCTCCCCTGGAAACCATCTTGACCTGTGAAGAACAACCTTCAAGAAGCTGCGAGTTTCAGCTAATAACGGTGAAATATTAGATGCGTATTGTGGCGGTCTGTGGAGAGTGGACTCCGACATGACATATTGCTGCTTCGAGAAAAGCAGCAAGTAGGTTAAATAAGATGATTAAAGGACTGCGAGGAGGTTTGCAGTACAATATAAGCAAAAGCAGATGCCCAAGGGATAAAAACCAACAGATTCCAATAATTCCATCCTAACACCCCTCCATTACATTTGTTGTTTAAAACATGTATACAGTATAGTGCATACCTCCCAACATGACCCTCTCCGGGCGGGACACAGTGCTCTGGTCCTGGACTTCCCTGGTAATTTATGATTGGTGGAGGCTCCAGAGGTGGGGCTGCAGTACAGTCCAAAATTCAAATAGGGGAGTCACACCAACTGCCAGTGAGTCCCAGCCAGTGATGTTTCGCAGTGTGTGACATGACAGTTGGTGTGTCTCCCCTATTTGAATTTTGAACTGCGCTGCAGCCCCACCTCTTACCAGGGAAGTCCAGGACCAGAGCATTGTGTCCCTCCTGGAGAGGGTCATGTTGGGAGGTATGATAGTGTATGCCAGAGCCGTAACTAGACTTTTTTGGTGCCCTGTGCCAGAAAGAGCATTGCCCCCCAATCCCCCCCCCCATTTTTTAAATAGTGACACGTACCCAAAAATGGGAATGGCTTCATGGGGAAGAGATAGGGGGGACCAGGCGATACTGGGGATAAAATAAGAGGAAGCTACAATGGAGAATGATAATAAACAGAAAATTGACAGGCCCAAAACAACGCCCCCTGCCCTGCGGTGCTCTGTGCTATGGCACTGGTCGCACTACCCTAGTTATGGCCCTGGTGTATGCATATTTGGTGTGGCCAGTGCGATCACAACCCTCCCCCTTTTCCAGGGCCGCAACTGGGGGGGGCACGCACGTGCCCTGGGAATCGGATTTGAGGGGGTGCCAGTGCGGCTGAATGGGGGGCGCAACCCATTGGGGGTGCAGTGTCACAGTTTGGAGAGAGCAGCACCCCTCCTTCCTTCCCTCCTTGCTCCCTTTGCATGCACAGTGCGCACTGTACTGGGCTCTTGCAAAATCAGTCGCGGCTCGGGCAATCCGCGACGCGGTGGCATGATGTCATAGGTCATGTCGAAGGTCACGCCACTGCAGGTCGTCCCCGCCCCTGCTGAGGCAGGCTGCACTGGTGAGGGGCTGGGGGGAAAAAAAATCGCTGACACAATCCTGTACACAGGAACATGGTTTTGGCATCTCTGTTATGGCGGTCATTCTGAGTAACCGTAGGCTCAGTCGGGAAGTCGATGTTTGCCTTATCTGCGTCCGATGCTGCATATGTGTATGTAGTTGCGTACAGCTGCGATGGCTCAGGTGTGCGTCTCAGTACAAGTCCCGGCCTCCGTTGCACTAGCAGATTTTCGCACATCCACAGCTGTGAAACTCATGCAGCAGCATTAGCGCACAACTCTGAATCCAGCCCAATATGTATTATAGAGGTGTGTGCTCCATTAGGTATGCCGGTCACAATCCCGACGGCAGGATTCATGATAGGCGTCGAGATACCGCGACGCCTATCAGTTCTGATGCCGGAATCCAGGACTACGCAGGCCCGAAAGAGGTAACTCCGGCGCGCTTGTTGTCTTAGCTGAGGGTGGGTGGAGGGTTAGGTTTAGGGCACCCAGGGGTTAGGGTTAGGCTAGTGGAAAGGGGGACTAGATTTAGGTGCCACCGGGGGGGAGGTCAGGGTGAGGCACCCTACGGGAGGGTTAGGTTTAGGGTGTGGTGAGGTGGGGTTATGTTTAGGCACCCCTGGGGGCAGGGGTGTTTTAAGAGAGGAGGGGGCCCATGTGCATTCCCCGTGCAGAGCTCCCTCCTCTCTCCGGCGGACAGCAGCCGACTGACGCGGCTGGCTGGACACCGCAGAAGCAGTAGTGTGCCCAGAGTCTACTGCACATGCGCAGAACGCCGTAAAAATGCCCATGACGGCCATTTGCCTGTGTTCTCTGCAGCGCTGCCACCCGATTCGGGACCATGGACAGGTGAGTTTTAAATAATATGGGTGCAGGGTGTGCGGTGCGGGGACCCGTGTAACCCGCACACCCTGCACCCATTATAGATACGCCCCTGCCTGGGGGGAGGTTAGGCACTAGGGGGGAGATTAGAGTTAGGCACCCCTAAGAGAGGGTTAAGGGGGGGAGAGGAGAGGGTGAGGCACCCGTAAGGGAGGGTTAGGTTACTTACGTGCCGCTGTTGGGATTTCCTCCCTTCGGGCAGCCGCTGTCGGGATTTGAACCCCATTTAATCCCATTCCCTCCATTATACTGTACCTACTTGGTAATGCCCTCAAGTCAATCACCTGATGTGGGCTAATATTGGCCAATAGCAGCTGCCGCACATATAGATGATAAAATTAATGACTGACTTCCGAGGTGAATGAATTATTTGGAATTTACATACACGGGCGAAGGGGAGGAGCTGGGTGGAATAAATGTGTGTCTAGTACAGTAGGGAATAGGCGCACTAGTGCTACCAGTTCTGCAGATCAGTGGTGATTAAACTTCAAAACCGTTGGTAGCTCTCGGATGGTACATCTCAGCGCTCTGTCTGAGGAAAGCTGTGGATCTACAGCACGCTGGTACTTGTAGTTCCCCAACATCTGGCGAGTCACACGCAGCCTACCTCTGCTTACGATTCTTCCAGCCTGACTGGAATGCTGAAAATAAACAAAGTTATTCAAAGAATTTGTGATACATTATGACTGTTGGACATGAATAAAACATTTCGGATAAACCATCTGCACTACGCTGCTCTTTTTTTTTTTTACTACTTTTTTAAGTATCATTCACTTGAATAAAGCTGGTTTCCCCTGTACAGAGCAGCTGGTTACAATGATTAGTACATTCCTTATCTGTGGTGTGAGCAGCGCTCGGTGAAGTTCCATGTGTTTTCGGATAGATCCCAATATATTCGTTCCCCGGGAGACACGGCTGACAGGTTAGCAAACATACAGATTACTAGGTGGGTGATACTGACATGTTCTATGGGGCTGAAAGTTACTTATGGCTGCAGTGGGGATAGACTAGGTAGGAAGTATGCTTGTTAACATTATCATTGAGCCATAGTGAAATATTCATGATACAGCCGGTGGATTCATAATTGTTTTCAGATCTGCCGAGCTGGTTTGTGATTTAATGCAATAATTACTGAACGCTATGAGGGCCATCTGACCCAGGGGAATGTTGGTCAGTCTGCTCTGATATTACAATGAAAGTGGATTCAGTGGATACAGCGCTCTCGTGGGCTGACTGATATGGCTGCCACTTGTCCTATATAATACAGGGGGATGTAGTCGACATCTCGGCGCACACAACGCGGTTGGTCAGGATCCCAGCTCCGGTATCCCGACAGCAGTCAGAATCACGGCTCCAGAATCCTGACGGCTGCAATCCCGACAGTAAGTATTAGGATTAGGCACGGGCAGGGGTGTCGACAGAGGGGGGAGCGGGTACTAATTACCTGGACGCAGGTTTGTTGGAGGGGCCTGGGTCCGACGCCACCCCTTCCTCTGACCTGTTAGCAGCCCAGCACTGGTCAGAAAATCTTGCCATCCAGTCAAAGACTAATCTGCAACATTGACCGTGTAACTGCTCTGTGGGCCTGATTCAGAGCCGCTCGTAAGCGGCCGCTCGTTCGCTCCGAGCGATGTTTGCCCAACTGCGCATGCGTACGGATCGTAATACGCATGCGCGAACCAGTCAGTGCGGTCGAAATTCATGTGCTCGCAAAATAGCGAATGCCTGAAAATTTGAGTGGCAGAAAGAGGCATATGTGGGTGGTAACAGGGGAAGGTGCTTGAAAACAGGGAGTGGAGATCCTAACGCAGGCGTGCTTAAAGGTCAAAACGGGTGTTTTATGGGTGTGCATAATTAAAACAGCAGCGTCACTGACCACGTCACTGGGTTATTTTATAGCCAGAACAGCTCGCAAGATTGTGGTAGGAAAAACCAACCACAAGAATAGCGAGCAGTTCATACGCTGGTCGATGTACTCGATTAATCTAATGAATAGCGGACATGACGTAGGATGCGAGCAGCCAGGGTATTTTTCAAAAAAACAACCGCAAGTTTTGTTCGCTCGTTCAGATTCAGACCTAGAGGCGTGAACAGACCGCAAAGAGCGAACGGTTCATTTGAATAGCCACCCCTATTTTCTGGACGAGCGAGCGCTAATTGCGTCCGGCTCTGAATCAGGCCCAGTGCTCACACTGTGACATCACCATCCAATCACACAGTAACCTGCTACATAGATTGTGTGACTGCTCTGTGTTCACACTGTGGCAATACCATCCAATCACACAGTAACCTGCTACATAGACTGTGTGTCTGCTCTGTGCTCACACTGTGACATTACCATCCAATCACACAGTAACCTGCTACATAGATTGTGTGACTGCTCTGTGCTCACACTGTGACATTACCATCCAATCACACAGTAACCTGCTACATAGATTGTGTGACTGCTCTGTGCTCACACTGTGGTATTACCATCCAATCACACAGTAACCTGCTACATAGATTATGTGACTGCTCTGTGTTCACACTGTGACATCACCATCCAATCACACAGTAACCTGCTACATAGACTGTGTGACTGCTCTGTGCTCACACTGTGACATTACCATCCAATCACACAGTAACCTGCTACATAGATTGTGTGACTGCTCTGTGTTCACACTGTGACATCACCATCCAATCACACAGTAACCTGCTACATAGATTGTGTGACTGCTCTGTGTTCACACTGTGACATCACCATCCAATCACACAGTAACCTGCTACATAGACTGTGTGACTGCTCTGTGCTCACACTGTGACATTATCATCCAATCACACAGTAACCTGCTACATAGATTGTGTGACTGCTCTGTGTTCACACTGTGACATCACCATCCAATCACACAGTAACCTGCTACATAGATTGTGTGACTGCTCTGTGTTCACACTGTGACATCACCCAGTGGCAAACGCAGGATTTTGAAAGGGGGGTTTCCAATACTTGGTTACAAAACCAATGGCAAAAAACACATACAGGCAGCACTCCTCCTCCTCAATAATCCAAGCTTGTTAATCCATTACTGTGCAACCTTTCAGATGCCTTGACAAAATAGGTAATAAATACATTTGAAACATGGCACAGAAATGGATTAATAAGCCTGGATTATTGAGTACCCGAGGAGAGCGCTGCCTGTATATGATTGTAAGAGACCGAGCTATGCTTAGATCTTAGGATTTGGACCCCATCCGTTGAATATATATATATACATATATATATAAATATATATATAGATAACACGTGGACCGGCACTCCTAGCAGAAGGTGCAGCAGCCGTGGTGCAAGCTCCGTTATGACAGGCAGAGGCAAGTCACAAATTCAACAACGTAGTACTTGGGGCAGCACTCCACGGACTTCACATCAGCACAAACTTTAAGCAACGTTTCAGATTTATTAAAAATCTTTCGTCAAGCCATCAATATACAAAATTCACTCACCTTAAATAGTTGTGATCACCCCTGAATGTGACTGCAAGCGGGCGGGCATCCTTCCCCTCCGGCGCCATGCGCGATGACGTCACACGTCGTCCGTCGGGTCAGGTGACCGCACGCTGCACAGCAAGAACGTGCAAAGAACCATCACCATGGTGACAATAAAAACAAAGAGGAACAACATATATACACTCAATTAAGCATCAGCTTACAAAACATCGTAACATGGACAGTACATCCAAACATAGGTCTACATTGTCTAGCAAATGTTATGGCAATGAATTGCATAATGCCTGTAATAGCAAACAATGGGCCTGATTCAGAGCCGTTCGCTATTTGTGGTCGTTCGTTCAAAAACAAGGGGTGGCTATTCAAATGATCCGTTCGCAAATTGCAGTCTGTTCCCACCTCTAAGTCTGAACAAGCGAGCAAAACATACGCTCGTTTATTTGATAAAAACGCCCCCTGGCCGCACGCACCATACGTCATGTCCGCTATTTATTAGATTAATCGAGTACATCGTACAGTGTATGAACTGCTCGCTATTCTGTGGTTGGTGTTTTCAACCGCTATTTTGCGAGCAGTTCTGAGTTAAAAAAAACCAAGTGACGTGGTCAATGACGCTGCTGTATTAATTATGCACTCCCTTAAAACGCCCGTTTTGACCTTTAAGCACGCCTGCGTTCGGATCTCCACTCCCCGTTTTCAAGCACCTTCCCCTGTTACCACCCACATACGCCTCATTCTGTCACTCAAAATAGCAGGCCCTCGCTATATTGCGTACCAACGATTTTCGGCCGCACTGACTGGTTCGCGCATGCGTACTAAAAACCGTACGCATGCGCAGATGTGCGAACATCGCTCAGAACGAGCGTACTGCCGCTAGCGAGTGGCTCTGAATGAGGGCCAATATTATCATGTATATTGGCATATGAACAGACTTACAGGGACATAAATGTACCCAAGATGTTTAAAGAGATGCTCAATATTGAATTACTTTAGCAATATCAATCTGCACTAGGTAATAGAGGTTATTTTTAAACTAAACATCTAAAGGAACTAGGGATGCAGGCTTAACTAACACTCCCCCTGAATAATCTATTGATATAGCATACAGCAACTTACATAGTGGCGACTGCAACATATAAGAACCAGTAGGACCTAATCCTACTGGTCATTATAATGAGGGAAGGAAACCAGTCCCACATAACATGAAATCACACAATATAATTGGGCTATAAGCATGCGACATTCCCAAACTATTAAGACATTGGTGTTAGAAATCAGGCAAACCCACCAACCTCCTAAGATAGTTCCTCATCAGAGAAAGTGTGATAAAAAATTAGTCAATAAATCAAAGAAAACATGTCAGGTTTAGTTGTTCATTTAAACCCCCAGGGGCTACCGTATTTAAACGATGAATCCAATAGGATTCAAGGCAAAGGAGTCTTTTGGCCCTATCTCCCCCCCTGAAAGATGGTGGCACATGGTCTATAAGTTTATATTGAGGGATGCCAAATTGTGCCTCGCGGTGGCAAAGTGTCTCGCGACTGGTTGGTCACTGGCTCTGCCCTCCAACACGAGTCTGATAGAAGACCTATGTTGGGCTGCTCGTTCCTTAAAGGGGCAGATCGTCTTGCCCACATAGGCGAGGCCACAAGGGCATTTGATCAAATATACGACATAACTACTGGAACATGTAAGGACATATTTAATCGGAATCTTGGTTCCCAAGTTTGGATGAGTGAAAAAATTTCCAACCTCTAGGTAACGGCACGTCATACAGCCTATACAATGATATGAACCAGGTTTTTTAGATAAAAAATGTTGGGGATTTAGTGGGTTGTCAGTGACATCATTTTTAACTAAGTAGTCCCTCAAATTTTTGCCTCTTTTGAGACAAGGTAACAGACAAGAATATTCCCTCTCTTTAGAATTCTCATCACTCTGGATAAGTGGCCAAAATTTTTTTGAAGTCTTTTTTACAAGCTTGCTCACATTTGTATAATCAGTGGCAAACGGAAAGATATCTTGTCTAATCTTATCCTTCATTTTCAAACTCTCCTCACGCGTTATATTTAAAGCCCTGGACTTTGCTAATTCCAAATCCCTATATTGATAGCCTCTTGCTAAAAATTTATTGGACATGCGTTCCATTTGTAATTTAGCATCATCTTCATTACTAGCTATACGTCTAATGCGGAGGAATTGTGAAAAGGGTAGACCTCTTTTCATAGCTGGGGGATGGTAACTACTGGCATGCAATTATTATGCAATTATTATGCAATTATTATGCAATTATTAACTTCTCTCGAATGTCAATGCTTGGATGTGTTGTTATACACAATTTACTAACACTCAGTACTACCTATGAAGCTCTATTAGCTCATTGGGCTGCGTCATAGGATTATATCATGGACTTTGTATTAATGCTTTATTAACATTATGTTTGTTGAAAACACTACAATTGTTTCAAAAAAAACACTGGACTTTTGGCTTTAAGGACTTGTGTTATCTATTTAGACATACAGCAGCTTCTTTCTAAAAATGACTATATATTTGAAACATGTTTGGGATTATTGAACTTGATTAGTGATCATATCCTTTTTGTTGAGAGACTGACATCCTTTCCCCGTGTCTTGTGAAGATAGTTGATTTTTTCTTACTTTATTTAATATTAAGGGGTGTTCTGCCGTTCCTATCCATGTCCCAAAGTAATGCCAGCCATGATGTGGGGGGCTTCTCCCCTATTATTTTACCACTGGGTGAGATTTTGAGTTTCTCAGACTCAGACGCTGATCTACTATTGATTAAGGAGACTTTCAAAGATGCTGCAGGTGTTGATACACCAGAGGATGCTTATCATGCACTCCTTAAACTCAAAAGACGAGAGCTGGATTTCCACTTACATGCCATTACACTTTCGGACTACCATTGGGACCGTAAAATCCCAAGGGGATTCCGTATTAAGAACGTCCCCACGATAGGTCGGGGCAATGTGGAGTTCTGCCGCCGTTGGGTAGCAGTACTCAATAAATGCTCGTTTGACCTTATTTTATTGGTGGTGGAGGAGTCTTCAAGAGAGTTGGCAGAAATCAGAAAGAAAATCTCAGAGATGGAATCATCAGCAAAGTCTATTTTAATCAAAGACACCTCCACTAACTGGCTGGATAAATTAAATATAAATGTTGAAAATTACCGTAAGGAGTTGATCTCCTTTAAGAAGAATAAACTAATGACGGTAAACAGGGACTATCAAGAACAGATGGTGTATGCGTGGGCTACTGGCAGACAACCATTAAATAAACCCAGATCTTTTAGATACAGAAAAAATTATGACACTTATGTTTCATCAGAAAACTCTTCTATTAACAACAGTCAGACAACAAGTGAGAGTGACTGCACTCCAGGTCCATCTAAAACTAAACCCCCTTTAGGGGTAACTACCCGCGCACACGGCGTGGGAGGTTCAGAGCGCGGACAAGGCGAGGTGGCCAAAGGCAAAGGCAGAGGCAAGCGTGTGTACAAACGCAGAGTCTAGTGGTGAACCTTTCATCCTATACCTTAACAGCTATTGAAGAAAAAGTGTTAAATAAGGGGTTATCTTTTGTGCCTTATCACACATTCAACAGCTTCAACTGGAAAAAGGATTTGTGGAAACACAATAGAAATTTGCGGCTTAAAGAATATTTTGATAATAATCCCTCTGTTACTACAAACATTACGACCAATCATCCATTTAGAACATCTTCATCGTTTGACCCTTCCTCCTCCAATATTGCAATTAAAAACTATACCAGAATTTTGGACCACCAAGTATCCAATGCGGCATCAAACAACATACGACCACATTTCAATCTTACTAAGGAGGAACATTTTGCGCTTAAAAACTTGAGTAAATGTGATGCCGTGGTGATCCGTGAAGCGGATAAGGGAGGGGCTATTGTCCTACAGGATAAAGCTAAATATAAGTTGGAACTGTATAATCAATTGGGAGATGCTTCTGTGTATAAGAAACTACCTGGTGATCCAACTCCCCAATACAAGGCGGAAATTGATGCAATTCTAAGTAAAGCATTTGAGGAATTAATCATAGACCGCCCCACAATGAATGCTCTATCAATTGACTACCCTTTGGTTCCAATGCTCTACTCTTTACCCAAATTACATAAGGACTTATATAATCCTCCTGGGCGCCCCATAATTTCCCCAGAAACTCCATCTACTCCATGATTGCTAAATATTTGGACTTTTTTTTACAGCCTATTATACAATCACAGGAGACATTTCTCAAAGACACCACAGATTTTTTGTTAAAATTACAGGGTTTGTCTAACTTACCTGAAAATTACTTACTGTGCTGTATTGATGTAGTTAGTCTGTACACCAATATCCCACACAGACAGGGGTTAGATGCTGTTTATGCGCTATTGCTGGACAACAATGATTATAAGGGCCCAGACTTGTCATTTTTTCTTTGTCTATTGGAAAAAACTTTAACACACAATTTCTTTTTCTTTGATGGCGCATTTTATTTGCAACTACAGGGATGTGCCATGGGCTCAAATGTGGCACCTGCATTTGCGAACTCTTATATGTTTCAGAATGAATGGAGGTTATTTTTGCTAAATAAATTATTTTCAGAAAAACTGCTGTTCTACACCCGCTACATTGACGACATTTTTGTCTTGTGGGCGGGTGATAAGGAACAATTCCAAAATGCCATGTATACTATCAATCAGATGGATGACACAATTAAATTTACGTTTAACTGTGACTATACATCAATAAACTATTTGGATGTGAACATCCATAGAGATGCTCTAGGCTTAAATACCAGTCTCTTTACGAAATTTTCTGATAAAAACACTCTATTGCATGCCAGTAGTTACCATCCCCCAGCTATGAAAAGAGGTCTACCCTTTTCACAATTCCTCCGCATTAGACGTATAGCTAGTAATGAAGATGATGCTAAATTACAAATGGAACGCATGTCCAATAAATTTTTAGCAAGAGGCTATCAATATAGGGATTTGGAATTAGCAAAGTCCAGGGCTTTAAATATAACGCGTGAGGAGAGTTTGAAAATGAAGGATAAGATTAGACAAGATATCTTTCCGTTTGTCACTGATTATACAAATGTGAGCAAGCTTGTAAAAAAGACTTAAAAAAAATTTTGGCCACTTATCCAGAGTGATGAGAATTCTTAAGAGAGGGAATATTCTTGTCTGTTACCTTGTCTCAAAAGAGGCAAAAATTTGAGGGACTACTTAGTTAAAAATGATGTCACTGACAACCCACTAAATCTCCAACATTTTTTATCTAAAAAACCTGGTTCATATCATTGTATAGGCTGTATGACGTGCCGTTACCTAGAGGTTGGAAATTTTTTCACTCATCCAAACTTGGGAACCAAGATTCCAATTAAATATGTCCTTACATGTTCCAGTAGTTATGTCGTATATTTGATCAAATGCCCTTGTGGCCTCGCCTATGTGGGCAAGACGATCTGCCCCTTTAAGGAACGAGCAGCCCAACATAGGTCTTCTATCAGACTCGCGTTGGAGGGCAGAGCCAGTGACCAACCGGTCGCAAGACACTTTGCCACCGCGAGGCACAATTTGGCATCCCTCAAATATAAACTTATAGACCATGTGCCACCATCTTTCAGGGGGGAGATAGGGCCAAAAGACTCCTTTGCCTTGAATCCTATTGGATTCATCATTTAAATACGGTAGCCCCTGGGGGTTTAAATGAACAACTAAACCTGACATGTTTTCTTTGATTTATTGACTAATTTTTTATCACACTTTCTCTGATGAGGAACTATCTTAGGAGGTTGGTGGGTTTGCCTGATTTCTAACACCAATGTCTTAATAGTTTGGGAATGTCGCATGCTTATAGCCCAATTGTATTGTGTGATTTCATGTTATGTGGGACTGGTTTCCTTCCCTCATTATAATGACCAGTAGGATTAGGTCTTACTGGTTCTTATATGTTGCAGTCGCCACTATGTAAGTTGCTGTATGCTATATCAATAGATTATTCAGGGGGAGTGTTAGTTAAGGCTGCATCCCTAGTTCCTTTAGATGTTTAGTTTAAAAATAACTTCTATTACCTAGTGCAGATTGATATTGCTAAAGTAATTCAATATTGAGCATCTCTTTAAACATCTTGGGTACATTATGTCCCTGTAAGTCTGTTCATATGCCAATATACATGATAATATTGTTTGCTATTGCAGGCATTATGCAATTCATTGCCATAATATTTGCTAGACCTATGTTTGGATGTACTGTCCATGTTACGATGTTTTGTAAGCTGATGCTTAATTGAGTGTATATATGTTGTTCCTCTTTGTTTTTATTGTCACCATGGTGATGGTTCTTTGCACGTTCTTGCTGTGCAGCGTGCGGTCATCTGACCCGACGGACGACGTGTGACGTCATCGCGCATGGCGCCGGAGGGGAAGGATGCCCGCCCGCTTGCAGTCACATTCAGGGGTGATCACAACTATTTAAGGTGAGTGAATTTTGTATATTGATGGCTTGACGAAAGATTTTTAATAAATCTGAAACGTTGCTTAAAGTTTGTGCTGATGTGAAGTCCGTGGAGTGCTGCCCCAAGTACTACGTTATATATGTATATATATATATATATATATATATATATATATATACAGTGGTCGAAGTGAAAATATATCAGTGGGGCATTGCTTAGGCAGGCCCAAACATTGAACCACCCTGATATTTCCATACCCCCACTTCAAAATAAGGACAGTGACCTGGGCCTAATGCCTAGGGTCACTTACCTGGAGCACAGGTTTTTTGCCTGCTTAACAAGCACCAAAGGCCTGAGGACTGACTGGGCCCATGGGCCTAGTGTCCAACAACCCCGGTGGTCTAGGGAAGATTAAATAAGTGAAAGTGGGCAAAGCCGCTTACCATGACGCTGGGAGAGGCTGCAATGGGGAGATTTGTTTAGGTCTTTTCCTTTCCACCACTGCAGCACTCTCCGGTCCTCAGCTTCTTGTTCCTCAGCTTCTTGCCAGCAGCGCCTCCTCTTCTGTGGCCAGTTCTTCCTACTTCTTTTCTTATGGAAGTCCTCTTTACTCCCTCTCTGCTCCTCTTGAAGCAGCACACCTTTACTTACTGCAGCACACACCTCTCCTCACACCTCCCCTCCCCACAGCACTCACCTCTCCTCACACCTCCCCTCCCCACAGCACTCCCCTCTCCACACACCTCCCCTCCCCACAGCACTCACCTCTCCTCACACCTCCCCTCCCCACAGAACTCACCTCTCCTCACACCTCCCCTCCCCACAGCACTCACCTCTCCTCACACCTCCCCTTCCCACAGCACTCACCTCTCCTCACACCTCCCCTCCCCACAGCACTCACCTCTCCTCACACCTCCCCTTCCCACAGCACTCACCTCTCCTCTCCTCACACCTCCCCTCCCCAGAGCACTCACCTCTCCTCACACCTCCCCTCCCCAGAGCACTCACCTCTCCTCACACCTCCCCTCCCCACAGCACTCACCTCTCCTCACACCTCCCCTCCCCAGAGCACTCACCTCTCCTAACACCTCCCCTCCCCACAGCACTCACTTCTCCTCACACCTCCCCTCCCCAGAGCACTCACCTCTCCTCACACCTCCCCTCCCCACAGCACTCACCTCTCCTCACACCTCCCCTCCCCAGAGCACTCACCTCTCCTCACACCTCCCCTCCCCAGAGCACTCACTTCTCCTCACACCTCCCCACAGCACTCACCTCTCCTCACACCTCCCCACAGCACTCACCTCTCCTCACACCTCCCCTCCCCAGAGCACTCACCTCTCCTCACACCTCCCCTCCCCACAGCCCTCACCTCTCCTCACACCTCCCCTCCCCACAGCTCTCACCTCTCCTCACACCTCCCCTCCCCACAGCACTCACCTCTCCTTACACCTCCCCTTCCCACAGCACTCACACCTCCCCTTCCCCTCATAGCAGCATATCTCCTCACATGACCACTCACCTCTCCTCACACCACTCACCTAACTTCAGCACTAACTTCTCCACTCACCTCACGCCACCCCTCCCCTCAGCACTCGCCACAGCACTTCATTCCCCTTATCTATACACACACACAGCCCCTCATAGTCTGTAAACACAGACTCATTATGTGTAAACACACAGCAGCCCCTCACCATAAGTACACACAGCCCCTCACCATCTGCATACACAGTACACACAGCCCCTCACCATATGTACACACAGCCCCTCACCATCTGCATACACAGTACACACAGCCCCTCACCATCTGATTGCATACACAGCACCTTACATCTGATCTGCATACACACACAGCCTGTCATCATCTGCATACACAGTACCTGCAGGCGCAGCCCCTCTCCATCTGATCTGCACACAAACATCCCCTTCACTGGCATCTCTGCACACAGCCCCATCACGTAGCCCCGCTCCTCAGCACTCGCTTCACCGCAGCTGTGTTTGCTGCAGAGTGCACCCTTCCCTTCTGGATCCCCGGTGGTACTGTAGAATACTGTGCCGGTATGCGCGGACCGACAGCCAATTAGGAGCGGGAACGTAGCTGCTCTTGGTTGGCTGCCGGCTGCGCGGACCGACAGCCAATTAGGAACGGCCACTTGGCTGCTCCTGATTGGCTGCGTGATTGGCTCGCGTGACCGGCACCAGTGGCAAAATGAACTCTACTCCCAATGCCGCTGGGTGCCTTATTAAGCTGTGCGGCAGTGGATCGGCGGGCAGGGGGGGTTTCTAGGTACTCGGAAACCCCCCCTGCGTGCGCGTATGTCACCATCCAATCACACAGTAACCTGCTACATTGACTGTGTGACTGCTCTGTGCTCACACTGTGACATTGCCATCCAATCACACAGTAACCTGCTACATAGATTGTGTGACTGTTCTGTGCTTATTCTGTGACATCACCATCCAGCCACAAACTAACCAAAAACGCAACAGAATTTGCTGCTCTATATAAGAAACTGTTAATAAATAAATAACCTGCTGCAATATCACAATCCAATCACACACCAACCTGCTATATAGAATGTGTGAAAGCACTGTGCTTACTATGTGACATCATAATCCAATTACAGACTAACCTGAGACATAGACTGTGTGACCATCACTAACACAATAAAAGACTCGACACAGAAATTCCAGTCTTTTATTTAAAATTTCTGAATTTAAACTCTTAAGGAGGGGCATTCTGGGCAACCCATTATTCACCAGTTCACATATTCAGCTCCTGATAATCCACATCCAAGCAGGGGTGTATCTAGGGGTCCGAGCGCCCCGGCAGAGTAATGGACTGGCACCCCCCTCCTCCATATTTTCTGAAAAATTACACACTGTACTTAAAACATCTCCGCAGCCAGCCCCCATGTTTCATCAGCCAGCACCTTCTGTCTACCAGGCCATCCCCTTTCTGTTCCCCAGCCATCCCCCAACTCTCCCCAGTCACCCTCCTTCTGTCTCCCCAGCCACCCCCCTTCTATCTCCCCAGCCAGCCCCCTTCTGTCTCCCCAGCCATTCCTCTTTTGTATCCCCAGCCATCCCCCTTCTGTCTCCCCAGCTATCCCACTTCTGTCTCCCCAGCTATCCCCCTTCTGTCTCCCCAGCCACCACCCTTCTGTCTCCCCAGCCACCCCCCTTCTGTCTCCCCAGCTATCCCCCTTCTGTCTCCCCAGCCATACCATTCTGTTTCCCTAGCCATCCCCCAACTCTCTCCCCAGCCATCCTCCTTCTGTCTCCCCAGCCATCCCCCTTCTGTCTCGCCAGCCAGCCTCCTGTCTCTCCAGCCACCCCCTTCTGTATCCCCAGCCATCTCTTTTCTGTCTCCACAGCCATCTCCCTTCTGTCTCCCCAGTCACCCCCCTTCTGTCTCCCCAGCCTCTCCTCAAACTTTAATCATTCATCTACCCTGGGTAGGAGCAAGGGGTGTACTCTGGACTCCAGTCCTGGTAGTCCTGTCCTGATTCTACAGTTATATTGGCACTGCAAATACCAGGTGGTCTTTCTTTCAGTAAGTACAGTGTTCTCCACATACATATACATGTACAGCCCCAGTTTACCAAGGTACAACCAATAAGATTAAATAAGACTGAATAAGACTAAACCATCCTCTCGTTGCCACCATAAGAGGGCAATTGTACATCTTAAATTTACCTCTGCTCCCAATCTACTTGATGGCCTTCTCCATTGTTTTTTGTATGAGTATGTTATATGCCTAATCCAATGTTTTAAAAAAGCACTCCGTCTAACATAAACAACCTTTATGTGGGAGTCTGTAATTCTGATTATTAAAAACTGCCTTCACACTAAAATAAAATAGGCCACTGGCTTATTGGCATTTGTAAGGCGCCCTGTTCAGTGTTTTTACTTTATATTTATTTCTACAATATATTACTATTAATTCCAACTTGGCTAAAAACTCCTGGCTTTTCTCCATTACAATGGTTGTACAGTATATATAGCCAGTACTGAATTGTATGGCCTCCAGCCCTGTAGCTATCACCATTTGTTTACGTCATATCCCTTGTTAAGTCCTCATGAATAAATAATGGACTAGTAACTTGCACACAGGGACAGACTGGGGCTAACAACTGGTTTCTAGTCATTTGGGGGTGGCCTCGCATAACACTCCGTCTTCGAGTGGCTAATCCAATATGTGGCTACATGATTTCACATCCGCAAATTAAAGAAAGCCTGTCAACCAAGTAATGCGCATTTGCCATAATTACCAAATGGGCAGTCCGGCCGTGCTTACAGATACATACCCCCCCACTACCGGGCATATGGTAGACTCTTGTAGCTTTTACAACTTGAGCCACCTCTTTTTACCGCAATGTATTAGTCTAGGCCAGTGTAGGCTAACCTTGACACTCCAGCTGTTATGGAACTACATAACCCAGCATGCAGTGCTACAGTTTTGCTATTAGGGCATGCTAAAACTGTGGAAGGGCATGCTGGGATATATAGTTCCACAACAGCTGGAGTGTCAAGGTTAGCCAACACTGGTCTAGGCCTTCATGACAACAAAGACCTGTTTCCGTTCACTTTACTGGTTATCATTTCCATCCAACCCTCCAGCCAGTCTTCTAATGGGACAGACATATTCACCCATAATACTTCCATCAAGCCAACAGAATGCCAGCACAATATTGTGTTAAGGCTTGGGCATAATAGTAGGGAATAGTCCTGCAACAGCCTTGAAGGCTGGTATATCTTGGCTGGATGTGGCCATGCAGAAGCCTTGAGGGCTGAATTGAATTTATTAGTTGTGGCCTGATGGCCGAAGATGTGATGCAGCCTTTGGGCTGTGGAGGCAGCCTTGAGGGCTGGAATGCTGTGGTAGTTTTAGCCTGATGGCCGAGGACGTGATGCAGCCTTTGGGCTGTGGAGGCAGCCTTGAGTGCTGGAATGCTGTGGTTAGTTGTGGCCTGATGGCCGAGGACGTGATGCAGCCTTTGGGCCGTGGAGGCAGCCTTGAGGGCTGGTGAGTCTCTTTAAGAAAATATGAACAAGGAACTGAGATGCTATCAATGTCGCCGAATTGACACTGGCGTCGGTACACTGGATTGTGCACTTGGGACGCTGAGATGCTACCAATGTCGCCGAGTTGATACTGGAGTTGGTGTGCTGGATTGCGCACTTGGGACGCTGAGATGCGACCAGTGTCGCTGAGTTGACACTAGCCGCCGGACGCTGACATGCGCTCGGGACGGAGGTGTACTCTGAACCGCTGGGATGACACACGCTTCTGAGGGCAGAGATACACACTGTGCTGCTTAGATGACTCGAGCAGCACACAGCAGATGGAATGCAGACCGTGCCACCTAGATGGAACAAACAGCAGTGAATAATACTTCATATGGAGTGAAGGGCTGGCTGGAATTTAACAAAGACAGTGCCCAAACAGAGCAAGACTCCCTAATGAGAGATCATTGAGCACCTGGGCTGTGCACAGACAGGAGAATCAATCAGCGTGCACCTGACACTGCACACAGACAGGCAGTTATTAGTGTAGAGCCTCAGCAGCAATCAAGACTGGGACTGCAAACAAAATGCTTCAACCACAGATCCTAACAGGAGGAAGGAGGAGACTTCAGCGAACGCTTGCCCGGCGTTCACCCCTCACAGCACTGACAGCGCGGCGGCTTGTGACATATTATTTCAAATTAAGACCAGGTTACCCCTTTGGAGGATATTCACTAATAACTCTACTTTGGTGTAATAGACTGCATGTCATGTGCTGGGGCCACAGTGAGCTTCTTCCATTCTAGAACACAACCAAAAAATGTGAAGGCCACCAAGCGTTATTCTTAAACGTAGATCCCTTATATGCAGTGTCTGCAAAAGAGAGAGAGTCCACAATAGTAAAGCTTAAGATGCATACTCACACAGCGATTTTCTGAACGATTATCGATAAACGATATCGATTAGCGTTCATCGTTGATAAAATCGTTCACTTTCTAAGTTAAAACGATGAACGATTATCGTTCATGCTTAGTTCATGTTTGTAGTTCAGTCAGACTGACCAACTCAACGATTTTCAGTAAGGGAATATGCAAAAATCGTTTGTAGTTCAAAAATCGTTCATTGCATTTAGTAAATGAATGATTTAATAAACGATTTTCATTCATTTTTCCCTTGAAAAAATTAACGAAAATCGTTTACTAAAATCATTCATTTACTAAATCGTTGTGTGTGTATGCAGCTTTAGTGTGACTTCTGCTTATATCCTTCTTTTTGGTTAATGTGTTCACCTTAAGCAGGTAATCGATGGACCTTGAAAGGTTTCTTTTATATTATCCACCTTGGAAACACCTTATTAACACTTAATTGACAATTATTTTCACCAAATCCGCACAGAAATTTTATTTAATTAAGTTTGAAATTTTTTTTTTTTTAAATATATACCTAGGGGGCAATATCAAACCCCACATACCTAGTGGTAATATGGTAATCTAGCTCCATGGCAGAACCCCCCAGGGACAATGGGTCCCCAGTTTAGCGCCCCCCCCTTCCAATTTGTCACTATATATGTAATTTATATATATTTCCCCCAAAGCCAATTATTTTTTATGAACAGCATACCCTACCTCCTCCCACAGTGCTAAAAGATGACCCCCCCAATTACTCCCCACCCCCATGGACTGGCCTCACCCTGCCCCCTTACCTTATTCCAGAGCGTGGGGAAGTGGGACTGATCATCTATCCCACCTGCTGCAGCTGATCTCTGCACATACAGAGATCAGAATATCTGTGCTCATAGAGGAACTACTGTATATTCCCCTCCTTTCACTTTTACTTAAGGTTCAGGCGCCCCAGAGTGCTGTTCGCACAGCATTCTGGGGCACGATTCTGCCAGTGATGAATCACTGCAGAGGGATCTGGGGAGTCAGAGAAGACCCGTTCTGCACTTGTGCAGAACGGATCTCCTCTGCTAACGCCAGGGGACAGAGAGGGCTGGCGTGTGGCGTTTCCGGCTACGGCCGCATCACATATGACCACGCCCGTTAAGAGGTTAAAGAGCGTGTCAATTTGTGTGAGTAATGGCAAACCTTTCTCCAAACCTACATTCACATGTTAGATGGTGGAAACAGTGTGACAGAAACCAGATCATAAAAAATGGCCCTTCATAGTGCAAAAATAAAAAAAATTTTTATTTACAATAAGAACAAAAAGGTCCATATGAGATAGTCTCCAGAATCTCTTCCATCCTATCAGTATCACTCTTATATTATAGGCCTAAGGGGCCTATTCATCAACACTAAAATAACGTTTTTAAGGACATTTTCCTTAATTAATGTTATTTTAGTATTCATGATGATATTTAACACAGGAAATATCACTGATATCTTCTGGTTAAGTCCCCCTGCGTTAATTTCCACACTCCCCATATATTAGTACATTAATATGGGGATATGGAAATTATGGTATTCATCAAATTCCAAAAATTATGTATTTTCGGAATTTAATGCAGTTACTATTTGCCACTGTGAGGTGGCGAATAGCAGGTAGAACTTACCTGTGTCAGCGTGGACAGGTCCCTCCGGCATCACCCTCCGGCGCTGTGGTCTGTCCTCTGGCTCCGGTGTCTGATCGGACACTGTGTTCTCCCAGCAGAACACAATAAAGTTAAAAAAAAAACATTTTTATTTTTTTTTCTAAACTGTACTGTGGCCTGCTGGGAGAAACCGTGTCAGAGCAGACACCGGTGCCGGAGGCACTGCAGCGGGCAGGTAAGTCGGGGACAGGGGGGGAGGTATGCATACCCTCCCGTTTTTTTGGGTAATCTCCCACTCCACCGGAAGGGTAGGCATTTCTCCCACATTCTGCCCACTTCCTAGTGAAGTGGGCAGAATGAGGAGAATTCCTGCGGCGATTGCGGGTCTCCATGTAGGAGGCGGGGCTTAAGACGTGATTCTACATGAATCACGTCATTTGGCCCCGCTCCCTATGTAAATTCTAGCTAATCGCAGCAATTTTACCATGTGGGGCCGGCGCTTAATGACGCAAATCATCAGGCCCCACCCCCTTCGCCACCCTCCTGTTTCTCTTACCCGGGCTTCTCCTGGGAAGAGATATTAAAAGGTAGGCAAGTATGAGGGGGACACAAAATTACTGCAGCTGTAGGCAGTGCTGCACATGCGCTGTTTTTACGGATGTAACAGCGCATGCGCAGCACTGCTTCCAGCTGCGGTAAGGTAGAGCAGACAGGTTAAAGTATCTATTTCCCGAAAAGCTGTCATCGCAAAAATGACAGCTTTTCTAAATAGTTCTGGAGAGGAGGAATGATGAATTCCTCCAGTAATTAGGTAGAACTCCATACGAGTTTTAAACCTGATTACTTCCATCGATAATTTTTAGGTATGATGAATAGGTCTCTAGGTAACACCTGGCCAAGTTGAAGTCTCATCTCCACCAATAATTCATCACCAGTTTACCTGAGCCTGGGGACCACAGCCATTTGTCTGTGCATAATCTTCTCACTTGTCCCAATCCCTGCAGTAGGAAGTTCATGTTTTCGTTGCCTTAGAGCCCATGATCAGCTCAACAATCCCAAAGGTTCATAGGGCTTCTCACAGTGGTCGCATCTGTCTGCAAGCCCGCCCACTTCCCCTGCCTGCCGCCCGCTTCCCCTCCCGCTACCTGCCTACTCCCTAGTCTGGCCGCACACCAATAAAGTTGTTTTTTTTTTCTTTTGACCTGGCGCCGCGTGTGACGTTACGGCGTTACACAGCACTGCTGCCGCCGGATTTGAGGAACCACGCTGAAGAGGGCTCACGGATGGCTCTGGAGAGACAAAAGGGGGGCAGGCCGCAGGCTGAAGACAGAAGGAAGGCAGGCTGGCTGGGAAGACAGTAGGGGTGCTGGTTGGCTGGGGACATAGAGGAGCAATGTGCTTATTCTGTGGGGAGCAATATTATTTCCTCTGTGGGGAGCAATGTGTCCTATTGTTATGCTAACATAATTTATTCATAAGGAAGTATTTTCATATGAGGCCACACCCCTTATTGTGAGACCACACCCTTTCTGGATGACCACGCCCCTTTCCAAGAGGGCGCACGCCTTTGGTGATCTCAAACTTACTATCTTAAGTTTGTTTGAGGAGGGGCACATTTTGACTGTTTGCACTGGGAGCCTACACCCCTAAAAAAAGGTCCTGGGTGTTATACACACCCAACAATTCACATAAACTCCTAGAATCATACTATAGAGGTATTTGCTTATAGCAACCGCCTTTCCCGTAAAGATTTATGTTCTCACAGGTACTCAGATGTCCCTCAGGATAATAGGAACTCATGTATGGGCAGTAGGGAGAAGCTGGAGTGGAAATCAGGCTGCAATAAACATAGCCAGGTGAAGTATGCTAATACTCAAAAGTAAGGGCTGAGATCAGGTACCAACAGGCAGGAAATTGACACAGGTACAGCTGGAAGGTATGCAGGCAGAACAAAAGATTGGGCTGAAGCCATGGGCAAGGTGCAGTAAGGGCAAACTATAGGTCAATTGCAGCTGGAGCTGAAGCAGGAGAGCCAGAATTCCAAACAGGCAGGAAGGTTCAGGGAGCTGGTGACATCTGTGACTGGCATGGACGCTGTAACCAGCAGGGAGGCGTCCTTCCTGCCTTTTACCTTCCCAGGGGCCAATGAGGCTGCTCACTGGGACAAGCCCCCTAGTTGGGGAGACATACTGCAGCTGGTGCGGAAGCGCCAGTGACAGGTGCCCCAGCTACTGTGGTAACCACTGGGATCAGAACCCCCTGCCACTGACGTCACACGGCGTCCTGGTTGCTAGTAGCAACCAAGATCAGGTGGGGAATGTGAGCCACTGCTGCTCGTAAAAAACCTTCATTGAATAGGTGATTAAGGAACTCCTAGATCCAGGTTTATCCAGGAATTACTTGAAAAAGCCCATTTTAAGACTTTCTGCATGTTAATGCCTCTCCGGAACCCAAGAGCTTTCCAATGGACTAAGAATTGAACATGGCCTTAAAGACCTTGGAAGTTTTAAACGAAAAGCAACAGGTTTCACTTGCTTGAGGTTGATGCCCAATAATAGACAGAAGGACCTCAGACAGGTTGTGTAGTCTGAAGATGTGTTGAATGAATAGAGAGGCCAAAGTCTTTGCACTGGGCAACTTGGTGAGAGGAATGAAAAGAGCTAAGTTACTGAATCGGTCAACCATGACCCAAATGGTATTATGACCTGACCTTGCGAGCACCGGGTACAAATACAGGAGACGGAATGGTCAAAGGTAGCAATGGTCAGGGGCACAGGCACAGGCTAAAAACAGGTAAACAGTCAGAGGGTCAGAGGCATGTGTTCTTTAGCATAAATATAGGCAGATGTCAAGATGAGATGTAAGGTAATTAAGCACAAGAACCGGGTCACTGGAGCACAGGATGAGATCTAATACTCTGACACCAAGTGCTGCACAGAGTGAGTTATTATTATTATTATTATTATTATTATTATTATTATTATTATTATTATTATTATATTAGCCTTGATGAAAGTATGGTAAAGGAGTACTGAAAAACTGGAATCAAAACGGCTATCTTTTTGAAGTTATCACTTCCAATGCCGCCATCAACTGCCTTTGTATTACCGATTATCTCTCTCTCTCTCTCTCTCTCTCTCTCTCTCTCTCTCTCGATATGAGATAGAAAGATAGAAATGAGATAGATAGATAGAAAGATAGATAGATAGATAGATAGCTAGATAGAAACAGTAGATACATAGATCTGCGATAGATACAGTATATATGAGATAGATAGATATGAGATAGATAGATAGATAGATAGATAGATAGATAGATAGATAGATAGATAGATATGACATAGATAGATTATTAGATACGAGATAGATAGATATGAGATAGATAGATAGATAGATAGATAGATAGATAGATAGATAGATAGATAATGAGATAGATAGATATGAGATAGATAGATATTAAATAGATAGATATTAGATAGATAGATATGAGATAGATAGATAATTAAATAGATATGAGAGATAGATATATAGATAGATATGAGATAGATAGATAGATAATTAGATATGAGATAGATAGATAGATAGATAGATAGATAGATAGATAGATAGATAATTAGATATGAGATAGATAGATAGATAGATAGAAAGATAGATAGATATGAGATAGATAGATAGATAGATAGATATTAAATAGATAGATATGAGATAGATAGATAGATAGATAGATAGATAGATAGCTAATTAGATAGATAGATAGATAGATAGATAGATAGATATGAGATAGATAGATATATAGATATGAGATAGACAGATAAATAGCTAGACAGAAACAGAAGATACATAGATCTGCGATAGATACAGTAGATATGAGATAGATAGATAGATATTAGATAGATAGATAGATAGATAGATAGATAGATATATAGATATGAGATAGACAGATAAATAGCTAGATAGAAACAGTAGATACATAGATCTGCGATAGATACAGTAGATATGAGATAGATATTAGATAGATAGATAAATAGATAGATATGAGATAGGTAGATTTTCCACTGATATATTTGCACTTTTTAATTTAGAATATTTAATAATGAGATGCCTGTGTTACCGATTATCGCACACCGTTTCTCATTTCCTACCCCACCTATATGAACTTGACGTACGGAGAGAAAATATTGCCCTTGAAAGAAGCTTCAATGTTTCAGCCAAATTCCGTTTATGGGTCAGGAGCAATAAGCACTAAATATAGCAGGATAACGTGAAACAGCTGCTTTAACCATAATTATTTCAACACAAGGGTGGCGATAAAAAGTGAATTCTCTCTCAGTTTAATACACGATGTGCTGTGTGAATTAACCTTTTACCTTCTGGGAATGGGTGGCAGGAGATATGGGGGCTGGTGGGGAGCTGAACGCCGTAAATGCTTCCTCATTGTGTGCACAGAACTGTAATAGCCCGTGCATGGGCCACTATACGTACCCTGGTGTGACACCAATCAGGGCTGGATTAAGGTCTGTGGGGGCCCCTGGGCAACAAACGTGTGGGGGTCCCTATCAATAAGAATTGTATATATACATATTATAAGGGCACAGTTGTGTCCATATATTAAGGCTAAATCTAAATGGAAATCTCCATAGATTATATATATATATATATATATATATTAGGGGTGTGCACCGGCCACTTTTCGTGTTTTGTGTTTTGGTTTTGGATCTGGATCTTTCTTCGTGTTTTGGATCTGGATTGGTTTTGCCAAAACCACCCTTCCGTGTTTTGGGTTCTGGGTTTTGTGTTTTGGATCTGTATTTTTTTGAAAAAAAGCATAAAAACAGCTAAAATCACAGAATTTGTAGGTTTTTCTGCTCCTATGCTATTATTAACCTCAATAACCTTAATTTCCACTCATTTCCAGTCTATTCTGAACACCTCACACCTCACAATAGTGTTTTTATGTCCAAAAGGTTGCACCGAGGTAGCTGGATGACTATGCTAAGCGACACGAGTGGGCGGCACAAACACGTGACCCATCTAGGAGTGACACTGCAGTGGCAGGCAGGATGGCAGTTAGAAAAACTAGGCCCCAAACTGTACATAATGCAAAGAAAAAAAGAGGTGCAAGATGGAATTGTCCTTGGGCCCTCCCACCCACCCTTATGTTGTATAAACAGGACATGCACACTTTAACAAATCAATCATTTCAGCGCCAGGGTCTGCCACACAACTGTGGCTGAAATGATTGGTTCGTTTGGGCCCCCACAAAACAAGCTGGCAATTAATGTGTCCCTGCACAAACTGGCTCTACGGAGGCAAGATGTCATCCTCATCCTCCTCATCCACCGATTCCTCACCCTCTTCAGTGTGTACATCCTCATCCTCACAAAGTATTAACTCGTCCCCACTTGAATCCACCACCACAGGTCCCTCTGTACCTTCTGGAGGCTGGTCTCCCTGGAAGAGCTGATAATTCATTTTGATGAACATCATCTTCTCCACATTCTGTGGAAGCAACCTCCTACGCCTTTCGCTGACAAGGTTCCCGGCTGCACTAAACACTCTTTCGGAGTACACACTGGAGGGGGGGCAACTCAGGTAAAATAGAGCCAGTTTGTACAGGGGCCTCCAAATTGCCTCTTTTTCCTGCCAGTACAGGTATGGACTGTCTGACATGCCTACTTGGATGCTGTCACCGATGTAATCCTCCACCATTCTGTCAATGGTGACAGTATCATATGCAGTGACAGTAGACATGTCAGAAATTGTTGCCAGGTCCTTCAGTCCGGACCAGATGTCCAAACTTGGTCCTGCCTGCCCTGCATCACCGCCAGCGGGTTGCTTAGGATACCTAAGTTTTTTCCTGGCAGCCCCAGTTGCGGGAGAAAATGAAGAAGGAGCCGTTGACGTGTCACGTTCCGCTTCAGCTGACAGTGTGTTCACCAGCAGGTCTTTGCACCTCTGCAGGCTTGTGTCGGCCGGAAAGAGAGACACCACATAGGCTTTAAACCTAGGATCGAGCACGGTGGCCAAAATGTAGTGGTCTGATTTCAACAGATTGACCACCCTGGAATCCTGGCAAAGCGAATGAAGGGCTTCATCCACAAGTCCCACATGCCGAGCGGAATCGCTCCGTCTTAGCTCCTCCTTCACTTTCTCCAGCTGCTTCTGCAAAAGCCTGATGAGGGGAATGACCTGACTCAAGCTGGCAGTGTCTGAACTGACTTCACGTGTGGCAAGTTCGAAGGGCTGAAGAACCTTGCACAACACGGAAATCATTCTCCACTGCGCTTGAGTCAGGTGCATACCCCCTCCTTTGCCTATGTCATAGGTGGATGTATAGGCTTGTATGGCCTTTTGCTGCTCCTCCATCCTCTGAAGCATATAGAGGGTTGAGTTCCACCGCGTCACAACCTCTTGCTTCAGGTGATGGCGGGGCAGGTTCAAGAGTGTTTGCTGGCGCTCCAGTCTTCGGCACGCAGTCGCTGAATGGCGAAAGTGGCCAGAAATTTTTCGGGCCACCCAAAGCGTCTCCTGCACGCCCCTGTCGCTTTTCAGAAAATTCTGCACCACCAAGTTTATTGTGTGAGCAAAACATGGGACGTGCTGGAATTTGCCCAGATGTAATGCCCGCACAATATTGGTGGCGTTGTCAGATATCACAAATCCCCAGGAGAGTCTAAGTGGGGTAAGCCACTGGGCGATGATTTCCCTCAGTTTCTCTAAGAGGTTGTCGGCGGTGTGCCTCTTACTGAAACCGGTGATACACAGCGTAGCCTGCCTTGTAACGAGCTGGCGTTTCTGAGATGCTGCTACTGGTGACGCTGCTGCTGTTGCTGCGTAAGGTGATACATCTACCCAGTGGGCTGTCACAGTCATATAGTCCTTAGTCTGCCCTGTTCCACTTGTCCACATGTCCGTGGTTAAGTGGACATTGTGTACAACGGCATTTTTCAGGACACTGAGGACACTTTTTCTGACGTTTCTGTACAGTCTCGGTATCGCCTGCCTAGTGAAGTGGAATCTAGACGGGATTTGGAACCGGGGACACACTACCTCCATCAATTGTCTAAATCCCACTGCACTAATGGCGGATACCGGACGCACGTCTAACACCAACATAGCAGTCAAGGCCTCAGTTATACGTTTTGCTTCAGGATGACTGCTGTCGTACTTCATCCTCCTCGCTAAGGACTGTTGGAGGGTCAATTGTTTAGTAAAAGTAGTGGTGTTCCTACTTCCTCTCTGGGATGATGAACGACTCCCAGCAGCAGCAGCAACAGCAGCAGCGGCAGCAGTAGGCGTAGCAATGCAGGATCCTCCGGAGGAATCCCGGATAGGAGAGTCAGTCATGCCAGTGATATGGCCTGCAGGACTACTTCCGATCCTGACTAAGGAGGAAATTGACGAGGAGGGAGTTGACGGTGTGGTTTGCAGGCGCTTGGATACAACAGGACAACGGGATTTAGGTGTCCCTGGACTGCTTACGGTCTGAGCCAAAGTTTCTGAACTTGACAGTAACTTTTTATGAACGCGCTGCAGGTGCCGTATAAGGGAGGATGTTCCTAGGTGGTTGACGTCCCTACCCCTACTTATTTCACCTTTACATATGGTACATATGGCAAGACAGTTGTTGTCCGGATTTGGATAGAAATATTGCCAGACCAAAGAGGTGGAATGTTTGGTCTTCTGCCCAGGCATGACCGTGATGGGCTTTTTCATCCCACGGACAACAACTGTCTCCCCCGGAGCCTGATTTAAACAAACCACATCACCATCAGAATCCTCCTCGCCAACTTCCTCCTCAGCGCCAGCTACACCAGTATCCTCATCCTGTTGTACTTCAACAGTGACATCTTCAATTTGCATATCAGCAAGTGGACTGTGGGTGCTCCTTTCAGCACTTGCAGGGGGCGTGCAAATGGTGGAAAGAGCCACCTCTTCCCGTCCAGTGCTGGGAAGGTCAGGCATCGCAACCACCACCACACTTGGACTCTCTTTGGGGATTTGTGATATCTTCTTAGAAAGCACAGTTCTTCGCTGTGCTTTTGCCAGCTTAACTCTTTTGATTTTTTTAGTGGGAGGAGGGCTTCCATCGTCATGTGAAGCTGAACCACTAGTCATGAACATACTAGGGATCGACCTTAGCCGTTCCTTGCCACTCCGTGTCGTAAATGGCATATTGGCAAGTTTACGTTTCTCTTCAGCTGATTTAAATGTCTTTTTCAAGGTCATTTTCCTGAACTTTGCCATTTGGGATTGTATGTGCCCTCTACTATGACATTGGGCATCGGCCTTGGCAGACGACGTTGATGGCATGTTATCGTCTATGTCATGACTAGTGGCAGCAGCTTCAGCACTAGGAGGAAGTGGTTCTTGATCTTTCTCTATTTTATTTTTATCGGAGAAAGTTTGGTCCTCCATTTATGTTATATCGATTTGATATATACGTGCGGCTAAACACAGAAAATAAATTTTTTTTTGGTTCGGACTGGAGTGTACTTTGTGGGTTACAGCACCCTTTAACGGTCAAGCCAGCCGGCCCTTTACTTATGACACAGGCGCACTCTTGGCACTACTTTGTTGATGCACGTGCGGCTACTGCGCACACAATTCACAAACACAGAAAATAATTTTTTTTTGGTTTGGCTTTGGACTGGAGTGTACTTTCGGGGGTTACAGCACCCTTTAACGGTCAAGCCAGCCGGCCCTTTACTTATGACACAGGCGCACGCTTGGCACTACTTTGTTGATGCACGTGCGGCTACTGCGCACACAATTCACAAACACAGAAAATAATTTTTTTTTGGTTTGGCTTTGGACTGGAGTGTACTTTCGGGGGTTACAGCACCCTTTAACGGTCAAGCCAGCCGGCCCTTTACTTATGACACAGGCGCACGCTTGGCACTACTTTGTTGATGCACGTGCGACTACTGCGCACACAATTCACAAACACAGAAAATAATATTTTTTTTGGTTTGGACTGGAGTGTACTTTCGGGGGTTACAGCACCCTTAACGGTCAAGCCAGCCGGCCCTTTACTTATGACACAGGCGCACGCTTGGCACTACTTTGTTGATGCACGTGCGGCTACTGCGCACACAATTCACAAACACAGAAAATAATTTTTTTTTTGGTTTGGACTGGAGTGTACTTTGGGGGTTACAGCACCCTTTAACGGTCAAGCCAGCCGGCCCTTTACTTATGACACAGGCGCACGCTTGGCACTACTTTGTTGATGCACGTGCGACTACTGCGCACACAATTCACAAACACAGAAAATAATATTTTTTTTGGTTTGGACTGGAGTGTACTTTCGGGGGTTACAGCACCCTTAACGGTCAAGCCAGCCGGCCCTTTACTTATGACACAGGCGCACGCTTGGCACTACTTTGTTGATGCACGTGCGGCTACTGCGCACACAATTCACAAACACAGAAAATAATTTTTTTTTTGGTTTGGACTGGAGTGTACTTTCGGGGGTTACAGCACCCTTAACGGTCAAGCCAGCCGGCCCTTTACTTATGACACAGGCGCACGCTTGGCACTACTTTGTTGATGCACGTGCGGCTACTGCGCACACAATTCACAAACACAGAAAATAATTTTTTTTTGGTTTGGACTGGAGTGTACTTTCGGGGGTTACAGCACCCTTAACGGTCAAGCCAGCCGGCCCTTTACTTATGACACAGGCGCACGCTTGGCACTACTTTGTTGATGCACGTGCGGCTACTGCGCACACAATTCACAAACACAGAAAATATATTATTTTTTTAGCACTTGGGGGGAGCACCCCTGATGGACAGAGCACCCCCTGGACAACACTACAGCACTCCTTTAGGACTGGGACACTGCACAGGACTTTGGAGTGGACACAGCCCCTATGGAGAACTGACTGCACAACACAGTCCAGCCAGCCCCTATGGACTTTGAAGTAGTGGACACAGCCCCTATTAACAACAGCAGCACAGCACAACACAGCCAGCCCCTATGGACTTTGAAGTAGTGGACAACAGCAGCACTACACTACACTACACTACACAGCCCTAACTCCCACCCTCCCTCTTCACTGTCCACAGCCGAGTGAGAAAATGGCGCCGACGTGTGTACCTTATATAGGATCCAAAACCCGCGAGACTCGGAAGGCGGGAAGATGACGTTTTGCCTCGATTTCAGATCCGAGTCAGGCGGGAAAAGTCGAGCCTGACTCGGATCGGACTCGGATCGGGGGGGCTCGGGGCGGTTCGGATTTCAGAAATCCGAACCCGCTCACCCCTAATATATATATATATACACACACACATCGGGCTACCTGTCTGATGTCCAATGTCCCTTGCAGTTGTGCTCCTTCTCTAATGCCCCAGTTGTTGTGCCCCTTCTACAATGCCCCCAGTGGTTGAGCCCCTCCTGCAATGTCCCCTGTAGTTGTGCCCCTTCTGCAATGCCCCCGGTAGTTGTGCTTCTTCTGCAATACCCCCAGTAGTTGTGCCTTTTCTCTAATGCCCCCTGTAGTTGTGCAATTCTGCAATGCCCCCTGTAGTTGTGCCCCTTCTCTAATGCCCCCTGTAATTGTACCCCTTCTGCAATGCCTCAGTAGTTGTTCCCCTTCTCCAATGCCCCCAGTAGTTGTGCCTCTTCTCCAATGCCCCCTGTAGTTGTGCCTTTTCTCAAATGCCCCTGTAGTTGTGCCCCTTCTCCAATGCCCCCAGTAGTTGTGCCCTTTCTACAATGCCCCCAGTAGTTGTGCCCCTTCTACAATGCCCCCAGTAGTTGTGCCCCTTCTGCAATGCCCCCAGTAGTTGTGCCCCTTCTGCAATGCCCAAAGTAGTTGTGCCTCTTCTCCAATGCCCCCTGTAGTTGTGCCCTTTCTCAAATGCCCCCTGTAGTTGTGCCCCTTCTGCAATGCCCCAGTAGTTGTTCCCCTTCTGCAATACCCCCAGTAGTTGTGCCCCTTCGGCAATGCCCCCAGTAGTTGTGCCTCTTTCCCAATGCCCCCTGTACTTGTGCCCTTTCTCAAATCCCTCCTGTAGTTGTGCCCTTTCTCGAATCCCTCCTGTAGTTGTGCCCCTTTTCCAATGCCCCCAGTTGTTGTGCCCCTTTTCCAATGCCCCCAGTTGTTGTGCCCCTTCTCCAATGCCCCCAGTAGTTGTGCCCCTTCTCCAATGCCCCCAGTAGTTGTGCCCCTTTTCCAAAGCCCCTGTAGTTGTGCCCCTTTTCCAATGCCCCCATTAGTTGTGTCCCTTTTCCAATGCCCCAGTAGTTGTGCCCCTTCTCCAATGCCCCAACTTGTTGTGCCCCTTCTACAGTGCCCCCAGTAGTTGTGCCCCTTCTGCAATACCCCCAGTAGTTGTGACTCTTCTCCAATGCCCCCTTTAGTTGTGCCCCTTCTGCAATGCCCCAGTAGTTGTCCCTTCTCTAATGCCCCCAGTTGTTGTGCCCCTTCTACAATGCCCCCAGTTGTTGTGCCCCTTCTACAATGCCCCCAGTAGTTGTGCCTCTTCTCCAATGCCCCCTGTGTTTGTGCCCTTTCTAAAATGCCCCCAGTAGTTGTGCCCCTTCTGCAATGCCCCAGTGGTTGTGCCCCTCCTGCAATGTCCCCTGTAGTTGTGCCCCTTCTGCAATGCCCCCGGTAGTTGTGCTTCTTCTGCAATACCCCCAGTAGTTGTGCCTTTTCTCTAATGCCCCCTGTAGTTGTGCAATTCTGCAATGCCCCCTGTAGTTGTGCCCCTTCTCTAATGCCCCCTGTAATTGTACCCCTTCTGCAATGCCTCAGTAGTTGTTCCCCTTCTCCAATGCCCCCAGTAGTTGTGCCTCTTCTCCAATGCCCCTTGTAGTTGTGCCCTTTCTCAAATGCCCCTGTAGTTGTGCCCCTTCTCCAATGCCCCCAGTAGTTGTGCCCCTTCTACAATGCCCCCAGTAGTTGTGCCCCTTCTACAATGCCCCCAGTAGTTGTGCCCCTTCTGCAATGCCCCCAGTAGTTGTGCCCCTTCTGCAATTCCCCCCAGTAGTTGTGCCTCTTCTTCAATGCCCCCTGTAGTTGTGCCCTTTCTCAAATGCCCCCTGTAGTTGTGCCCCTTCTGCAATGCCCCAGTAGTTGTTCCCCTTCTGCAATACCCCCAGTAGTTGTGCCCCTTCTCCAATGCTCCCAGTTGTTGTGCCCTTTCTACAATACCCCAGTAGTTGTGCCCCTTCGGCAATGCCCCCAGTAGTTGTGCCTCTTTCCCAATGTGCCCTGTACTTGTGCCCTTTCTCAAATCCCTCCTGTAGTTGTGCCCTTTCTCGAATCCCTCCTGTAGTTGTGCCCCTTTTCCAATGCCCCCAGTTGTTGTGCCCCTTTTCCAATGCCCCCAGTTGTTGTGCCCCTTCTCCAATGCCCCCAGTAGTTGTGCCCCTTCTCCAATGCCCCCAGTAGTTGTGCCCCTTTTACAAAGCCCCTGTAGTTGTGCCCCTTTTCCAATGCCCCCATTAGTTGTGTCCCTTTTCCAATGCCCCAGTAGTTGTGCCCCTTCTCCAATGCCCCAACTTGTTGTGCCCCTTCTACAGTGCCCCCAGTAGTTGTGCCCCTTCTGCAATACCCCCAGTAGTTGTGACTCTTCTCCAATGCCCCCTTTAGTTGTGCCCCTTCTGCAATGCCCCAGTAGTTGTCCCTTCTCTAATACCCCCAGTTGTTGTGCCCCTTTCTACAATGCCCCCAGTTGTTGTGCCCCTTCTACAATGCCCCCAGTAGTTGTGCCTCTTCTCCAATGCCCCCTGTGTTTGTGCCCTTTCTAAAATTCCCCCAGTAGTTGTGCCCCTTCTGCAATGCCCCAGTAGTTGTGCCCCTTCTCTAATGCCCCCAGTAGTTGTGCCCCTTCTCCAATGCCCCCTGTAGTTGTGCCCCTTTTCCAATGCTCCCAGTAGTTGTGCCCCTGCTCCAATGCCCCCAGTAGTTGTGCCCCTTCTCCAATGCCCCCTGTAGTTCTGCCCCTTGTCCGATACCCCCAGTAGTTGTGCCCCCTGCAATGCCCCCAGTAGTAGTGTCTCTTCTCCAATGCCCCCAGGCAGTTGTGCCCCCTAAAATAGTGCCCCCGGCACTAGCTCCTCCTCCCCGCCCACACCACTGTGAAAAAAACTTCAGGGCTCCCGAGTCCCGCCATCGCTGCTGCTGCCGCTGCCTGCTGGCTCTAACTGGAGATCCAGTAGAGGCGCGCAGACTCCTCTCATCGCGGGTGACGTCATGACGTCACCCGTGCACTGCATCACTGAGAATGCTGGACTCAGAGGCCATCAGAGGATTCAGAGGCCAGCGTTCCCAGTTGCCTTAAGTAAGTTGTTCGCAATCTACCAGCGGCAGCTCCGTGAGCGATCAACCTATTTGCCGGGCCTGACCTGGGGCATGTGGCCAGGGGTCAGGGACAGTGTGTGGGGGCCCCATATGTGTGTGGGCCCCAGCATGACCGCCCGGCCCCTGTCGCCCTGCCTATAATCTGGCCCTGACACTGGTCACCATCATAAGTGCACATTTGCACCAGTCCTGTCCAAAATATTCATTTACGCTTTTAGACAGCCCTGCACAGAAGGAGATCTGCTGGTACCACGTTTTTCAACATTGGCTATGTATAGTTACAGTATGCCCCATTACAGTCTAGTCACAAGTGCAATGTGACCTTACTTTCCTCTGCTGACTGCCGAAGCCTGCGCAGTGCGAAAGCACATAAGATATGCGTTGCAGAATGTGGTATGTTTAACTCTGCATCAGAGCTATATTATTATTATTATTATTCTTTATTTATATGGCGCCACAAAGGTTCTGCAGCGCCTTACACAGTACATAAATGAGCACACAAGAAAAACAGTTAATAGTAATATAAAACAATGCAGGACAAGGACATGGTTTATACACATAGATGCATAACACAAGCAGCAGGACATGAGCAACCAGGTGTTCGGTGCAGGAAGTTAGGAGTAAATGTGGGGAGTTAGGAGTAAATGATACTATAAGTAGGGGGAGGAGAAGCACGTGAGGATGAGGGCCCTGCTCGTGAGAGCTTACATTCTAAAGGGGAGGGGCAGATAGACAGGGGCAACACAGATGGGGTAGATAGTGAGGAAGGCGCATAGAGCAGTGGGTTAGGATATATGCTGCGGAATGTGTGTGTATAAGATGACCTGATGTTATGTACAAATTAAGCCCTTCATACATCTATCTCTATGACAGAAAATATATTTTGTTTATGTGTTATTTACATGAGAGATGTACAAAATAAAGTTGTAGCACTTTAATTATAGTGTGCTACATTTTAGCATCTACATACATCCTGATAAAAAATGCAGCTATTATAGGACTGTCCTGCCATCCTAATACAGTAGTGACTACTTTAGTCCCAGCTGCTGGGTGCTATGACATGCTCCTGTGAGCATAGTATATATACTGGGATTTATAATAGTACAAACATATTGAAGAGTTAATTGAGGATAAAGATAGTGGCAGTACTCTGGCAACTTGCTGTGTTCAACCTTGTATGCTCATTTTTTATTGTGCTGTATTTCTGTTCTAATCATCATCTCCCAAAGCGACCTCCCATGGCCTGCGTTACTCAGGCCTGCAGCAATAGATCGACTCTCAAAGGCTTAATACATGTCTCCTCCTCGGTGTCTTCTCCATGCACTCCAGTCACTGAACATTTATACAAAGGCGACCAGAAGACGGAACACAGCAGAAGAAAACTTAAGGCCCCTACACACTAGACGATTTTATTAACGGATTGGCCAATTCCGATGCATCGGAACTACAAATCGTTAAAATCGTCCATTGTGTATGCACTATATCGTGCGGTACGCGCTCCCATGGGGTCACCAGTCTCAGTGCCTGATCTTTTGTACATGCAGGAAGATCAGGCGACGCAGCTGACGATCCCATGGAGCGCTATGCGGCAGGGGCCAGCATATCGAGTGGTCATGCACCAGATCGCCCAGTGTGTACGGACCGTCCAATAGGTCAGCCCTGGGATCGTGGGCGACAGCGCTGAGTACACAATCGTTTAGTGTGGCCGAAAATTTATGGTACGGAATGGGCTGTTATTTTCCATCAGACACAGTGATCATGCTCCTTATTTATTTATTACCAGTTATTTATATAGCGCACATATATTCCACAGCGCTTTTACAGAGAGAATATTTGGCCATTCACATCAGTCCCTGCCCCAGTGGAGCTTACAATCTATATTCCCTACTACATGCGCAAAAACACTACAGTTAATTTTTGTGGGGAACCAATTAACCTACGAGTATATTATTGGAGTGTGGGAGGAAACCGGAGTACCCGGAGGAAACCCACGCAAGCACAGGGAGAATATACAAACTCCACACTGTTAGGGCCATGGTGGGAATTGAACCCATGACCTCATTGCTGTGAGGCAGTAACGCTAACCATTACACCGTCTGTGCTGCCCAACAATGTAACACTTTGGTATTATGTCCCAGGGACAGGAGAGGCTGCTGCACGGAGGTTACTGACCCCCTGTGTGGTGGATTTTCCTTAAGGCTACAATGACGGTGCAGTATGAGATTCCTGGACGTACAAGATTCCTAATCATTTCTGTACAGCTCCGAGGTTTGACCTGACCCCCTTGCACTGCTGGTTGTTTCCCAGCGTTGGACAGGAATTAAACCCAGTCATTAGAATGTGCTTGCACTGTCGCTCAACAGTACATTGGTTCCAATAAACTTGCTAATCCACATGTAAAGAACATAGGGGGACAGATGTATTAAGCTCTGGAAAGTGATCAATTGGAGAGAGATAAAGTACCAACCAATCAGCTCCTAACTGTCATTTTTCAAACACAGCCTGTGACATGGCAGTTAGGCATACTTACCGACTTTTGAAAACTCCTCTCTGGGAGCAGCCTGGAGAAGAGATGCTGCTGGCCGATTCGGGGGGTGGGGCCAGACTGTAGATGTCATTAGGGCCCCCGCCCCTTTCCAGGTAAAGTCTGTGATTTGCAGGTCCGCAAGGAGGGGGTGGGGTTAAATAATGCGATTCGCACCATTTAGCCCTGTCCCTAAGTACGGATCTGTAAATTCCCCATAAAATCCCCCATCCTGCCCACTTCACTAAGTTGCGGGAGATCTGCCTTCACTTCCGGGGGTGTGGGGGGTTACCTGAAAAATCAGGAGAACTCCAGCGACTTCTGGGAGTGTAGGCAAGTATGCAGTTAGGAGCTGAGTGGCTGGTAGTTTATCACTCTCCACTATCACTTTCCAGAGCTTCACACGTCTGCCCCTTAGGTTGTAAGATGAAATGATGCCTCTTAGGTTGTAAGATGAAATGATACCCCTTAGGTTGTAAGATGAAATGATGCCCCTTAGGTTGTAAGATGAAATGATGCCCCTTAGGTTGTAAGATGAAATGATGCCTCTTAGGTTGTAAGATGAAATGATGCCCCTTAGGTTGTAAGATGAAATGATGCCCCTTAGGTTGTAAGATGAAATGATGCCCCTTAGGTTGTAAAATGAAATGATGCCTCTTAGGTTGTAAGATGAAATTATGCCCCTTAGGTTGTAAGATGAAATGATGACCCTTAGGTTGTAAGATGAAATGATGCCCCTTAGGTTGTAAGATGAAATGATGCCCCTTAGGTTGTAAGATGAAATGATGCCCCTTAGGTTGTAAGATGAAATTATGGCTTTGTAATCGGAATGAGAGCGATTGCATATTTCCCAAAATGCCAGAAATAAAAATCTGGACAGATGGCGCCAATACAACCAGCCTTGTCCCCATTGCGCACATCTACAGACTCATTTTGCTTATCCGCAAAGTGATAGTGCACATCCCTGGTTTCTACTGCCAAAATCTGCACTAGAAGGAGGGGTGCAGGTTCTGGCCAAAACAGCAAACAACTGGCACAACAAGGAAAGTTCAACAATGACACGAAAGTTGGGCATAACGACAATAACCTACTTCTGTATAATATATTACCGGAGGCGCAATCTTTGCCCTGAGGTGTCACTGCACATTTGCAGCCCAGCACATGCCACTGTGTAGAGTGGGTTGGGTATGAAATCCCTGCTGTCAAAATGCCGACAGGGGCATCCCGATGCAGGGAAAACCTACCGTCCCCGCCCAGTGTTGCTTAACATTACCCCATGGCCACAGCCCCTTCAGAAAATAAAAATATATATTTTCAGCACCGCGAAGCGGTGCTGCGTGCTGGGGAGTTTGGCGCTCTGAGCCCCCTCAGCCCGGGGCAAAGCCAGGGGGGGCATGATCAGTGTGATCGCTCCCCCCCACAGGCATAGGAGACTGCTGTGGCAGTCTTCCACTGCAGCTCAGCACATTCTGTGCGCTGGGCTGCTGTGAGGGTGGGGGGAGCGGCGTCGGAGCCGGGCCCCTGCCGGGCCCCTCAGGAAGCCCGGGCCCGGGTAATTTGTACCTGCTCTCCCCCTCTTGGCGCCCCTGCCCACCCCTTCCTCAGCCCCAAACCCCTTCACCTTACTCCACCCCTACCCCCTTCCTCCGCGCTCAGACCCTCACCACCGCACTCCACTGTGTAAGAATACACTGACCGCAAGGCTGCATTGCATTACAGTGCAGAGAGTGGACAGTACAATGATATGTATTACCTGTGCGGAGAGGGACCCGGAGTCCAGTCCTTATGTGTATCTGAGGCACCAGGGGGAACAGTGCACACCGGGGAGGGGAAATTCAAGGCATTCTCCCACGCAGTCGTCTTCACCTCCACGCCGCCCAGCTCTACAGCCTGCACCGACACCGACAGAAGCTCCCGCAGGTAAACGGTGCTGCCCTCCCCCGAGTCTGGCGTGTCTGCCCCCTGCCACTCAGGACCCTGGAGTACACTCCAAGCCCGAGCAGAGAGAACACACTGATCCCCAGCGGGAACAGGCAGATGCCCACAGGTGCCATGTTGGAGCAGAGAGAACAGCTGGTTAGTGGGACAGTGACGGAGGTGTCTCATCTTACACCGCATGCCAGCTGTTGCCTCCCGGCCTGTCCTGTGTTCTGCGCTCTGCTGCCCTCCACGGCCCCGCTTTGTGCCCATCTGGGCCTCGGGGGCCTCTGGACCTCGGGGCCTGGTACAGGTGTTCCCCTAGTCCACCCATGTCGCTGTCGGCCCTGCCCCCCCAAAGCCTAACTCTAACCTCCCCATGGTGCCTAAAGCTAAACCCGCGGCTAAAGGCTAAGAGCATCCGGCTTACCTTTGATCGGGATGCCGCCTGTTGGGATTCCGGCGTCGGTCTGTGGGCTGGCGTCGGGATTTAGCCGCCTATGTTAAATCCCTGGTTGGGATTCCGACACCGGGATTTCAACAGATGGCGTCCTGGCCGTCGGTATTTTAATACACATTCCTGTGTAATGTGCCATATAGTAGCACTGCACACACGTGCATGTTTGTACACTCGTTTGGACGCACTTGCTTAAATCTGTGAAGCCGCCATGCATGCATTAGCACATCTTCACACAGCAGCTGATTATGGGATCGCAGCTGCATTTGCAATTTTGCATTATTGTCCACATCTCAATCAGGCCCTCTGTACGCAGACGCAGTGGGACACGCACCCAAAGAATCGAAAAAAAATCAACAACTTACGCAAACATTGCAATTGCGTGTCTGGCTCAGAATCAGTACCATATTACCTTCTCAGCGTATTTTAGCGAGTTTTTTTTTTCTTGTACGCACACGAGAGGCGGTGTTATCCCCGCTGTACAGTATGTAAGGAATTTTACTTTTATTTTATCCACCCCAAATACTGAATGCGAATTTCACAATAAAAACTTATTTTCAAACACAGGCATAAGGTAGGCGTGACGTAAATATGGCGCATATGTTACAAGTGCAGATCTGCAGGCATCTTGCACATTTTGCAACTTTCCATTTAAAGTAAATTGCAGTCTTGTAGTGAACCCATCTTACCGCTTGGATGTAATTGCGTTTCAGATCCAGCGTCAGACTCACAGTGTAAAATATCAAATGCAGTATGCTGGAAATCCCTCAGACTCAGCACATGTGTGGTCAGTACAGGCCTGGGTGGCTGCAAGGATTGTTTAACATGGAAAAATGAATAGTGGAACATCACAGAAATAAGGTGAAACAGTTAGTGGGAAATAATTATACACAAAACTAGTTTTGTTTATGTTGTACCTCTAACTCGTGATATCCAGGGAACATATGGCTGTAATTAACTGAAGACAGATCTTGGAATGTATCGTCATTTCCCCTATCATACATACAATACTGATAGACAGGTCTGGCCTGTATACTGCTTCAACACACGGTACCTGGCAGGCAGCACAAAGAAAGAAACCAAATGTGAAATAAATATATTTTTGTGATGTTCGAGCACCTGTGTTCAAAGCTTAATTTCTGCCGACGGCCCCATATGTATGAAAGCCATCCCACACCCACAAAAACGTGCATTGGAGAATAAATACATTGATAAATGCTACAGAAATTGTTTTTTTTTCTTTTACTAGCTGAACTATCAGACAAGTTGGAAAATATTTAAAGAACAATACACCAGAGGAAAAATATTACTTTTACACAAGTGTTTCACTACATCGCACACATTATCATGGCAGCCTCCACTCTGCAAATGCTGAGGGCCTGATTCAGACCCGCTCATGAGCGCATTGTGCTCGCAAGCTGGTAGATGTTTGGCCCCTGCGCATGCGCAAGCCCCAGCGAGCGATGGCAGCTCCATCGCTCCGGGGCTCACTACAAGATGGGGCGGCTGTCGATGTTGATTGACAGCTCGCCCCATTTTGTAGGCGGGGAGGAGGGGTGGCAGCACACCGTTTCTGGGCGGCCCTACTGACATCACCCGTGATGTCAGTAGTGGAGTTCCTGCTCTATTAGAGCAGGAAGTCCACTCGGGCTTGCGGGACCTGAGACCCTCCCGCAGTGTCTCGACGCAAGCCCGTTGGTCGCAATAATCTCGACCATCGCCTGGAGGCCGAAACTTTTAAAAAACTCCCTGATTCAGGGCTAGCGCACACAAACAGCGTGCACCTCTGAATCAGACTCTGAGTCTTCAGGACTGAAGCCCTCTAGAATTCCTATTAGTTACTGTCACATGTATGAGTAAATGAATGAGGGTTATCTAGAATTTTTAAGTTTCTATCAGAAAACTTCTATAATCAGGGCCGGCCCGAGACCAATGTTTTGGGTAAGCGAAAATACATGTCACCACCCAGCACCAGGGAACTTTGCACCTAAGGTGAGTGTCTGAAAGATATTAAAGGAGCATGGTCTGATGGGAAAAGCCCAGTTGTAGTGCCGCTTACACATTATACCCACAGTAGTAGTTCCACTTACACATCGTGCACACACTAGTAGTACCCCTTACCATACTTGCCGACATTCAGCTCCCTCCTTCTGGGAGGGAGCTGAATGCCTGCATACAGCGGGGGGCGTGACACCATTTTGAGGGCGGGGTCAGGGCGTGACCACACAATCGTGTCATCGGGCCCCCCGCTTGCGGGAGTTTCTACCCCCCCGGGAGGCTTGCCTGCCTTTCCGGGGGGGGTCGGGAGCAGCCCCCGATATTCGGGAGGCTCCCGACCAAATTGGGAGGGTCGGCAAGCCTGCACCTTACACTTTATGCCCACAGTAGTAGTGCCTCTTACACATTATGCCCACAGTAGCGCCCGACAGCAAGGGCTGCTGGGAGCTGTAGTTTATTTTGAGTAACTTCACTGTAGTGCAGTGCGGTGCCAGACACCGACGCCAGTAACACTGCCTGCTCTACGAGTCTCCAGGCCATGCCAATTAGTTTTTTATTCGCCTGTCACTGATGCTCTCCTCTATGTGGTGCCCTACTCAGCTGCGCAACCAGCGTATAGGTAAAACCGGCCCTGATCGTAATGTAAGTTTAAACACAGCCATTAGAGGTGTATCACTGATCATGGCCGTAAGGAGGACGATGCAGCCGGTGCCGTCTCATAGGGTGGGATGCCCTGGGGGCGGTACCAGCTGTACTCACCCTCGGCTGCAACCCGCGCCTTGCTGTGGCTCCCATCTCCCGCACTGTGTGTAGAGAGACATTGGGGTCAATTTAAAAAGAATCATGTCTGATCGAGATTGCACGATTAGAAACTCGATTTTCAGCGCTGAAACACGGGTTATTTCAGGCTTCTGAAACACTCAGAGTTACTAAGAATCGTGATTAGCTGAGATTGTGTTTTCCGATGGTGTTTGTGATCAAGATTTCTCACCCGAGTTCCCTCAGTCTGACTGCAGCCAATCTCTCCCCCGAACAAGCAGCCCGCCCATATCAGTGAGATACGCGCAGGCTGCTTGTGTGTTATAAATGGATTTTAATTATTAATGTTAAAAAAAAAAAAATTACGTAGGGTCCCCCCCCAAAAAAAAATGCATAACCAGCCCCAGGCTCCTAAGACAGTCCTGGTTCTTAAAATACAGGGTAAAAAACTAATAGGGTTCCCCCGTATTTTCTGAACCTGCACTGGGCTCTCAGAGCCAGTCCTGGCTTTAAAAAATAGGGGGGAAAAAAGCTGTGGGCTTCCCCCTATTTTTAAAACCAGCATCAGACCCAAGTCTAGCCGGGGTGTAATGCCACAGCCAGGGGACCTTTTCACCGGGTCACCCCGGCCAAAGCATTAACAACCCAAGCTAGTCAGCACAGGCTGGGGATCTCAGGGGAGGTGGGGACTCCCCCATAAAGGGGTCCCCACTATCCTGAGTACCCCTGCACCTCTTGTTGGTGGGTGCAGGGGTAATAGTGGTGAAAATAGAATGAAACTATTGTTTTTTACAGTGGAACTACAGGTGCCAGCGTGCCTGCCCTTTGGCACTTGTGGAAGTACAAGTTCCAGCAGGTGGCCAGCACCCGTACCCCCACTGTAAAAAATATAGTCGAAAAAATTTAGCGCCCGCTGATTGCCTGTGACACACGTGTGGTGACTGACAGCCACGTGGGTCACAGCCAATCAGTGGCCGCTAAACGTAGAGTGGCCTCTGTATGGCTGGCGGCACAGGCGAATGATAGAATGACATAAGCACGGGTGCCGGCCGCCTGCTGGCACTTGTAGTTCTACAAGTGCCAAAGGGTGGGCACGCTGGCACCTGTAGTTCACCACAATTACCGGCCAGGGGGGCAAAGAAGAGCCCCGGGCTTCAGCGTGAGACTGGGGTGCTCAGTAGAGGGGGAACCCCTTTATTGGGGGGTCCCCACCTCCCCTGAGATCCCTGGCTTGCACTAACTAGCTTGGGTTTCTAATGCTTTGGCTTGGGTGACCTGGTGAAAGGGTCCCCTGGCTGTGGCATTACACCCCGGTTAGAATTGATTCCGGTGCTGGTTTTAAAAATAGGGGGAACGCCACACATGTTTTTTCCCCTATTTTTAAAACCAGGACTGCCTCAGGGAGCCCAGTGCTGGTTCCTAAAATACGGGAAAACCCTACTAGTTTTTTACCTCGTATTTTAAGAACCAGGACTGTCTCAGGAGCCCGGGGCATGTTATGCATTTTGAGGGGGACCCTACATCTTTTTTTTGATCATTAACTATTTACATACTTATTACAGGCAGAAACATACACAGATCACACTGATCTGTGTATGTTTCTGTCACACTCGCAGCTCAGAGGGTAGCTACTGTATTTGAAACTTCTATTTAGGTCCGAGTTTGCTACAATTACACCCGTGATTCTAATCACGATTTTTTTTAAATTGCCGAGTTGTATTTTTTTAATGAAAAGTACTTGCAAGTTTGGCCGTTGGTGTATTTAATCAAGTTTGTATTCTCACCCGAGATTTCCCGTTTCAATAGAGAAATCTCTCCCGAGTTTTCCTTTAGTAAATTTATGAGTTTGAAAGAATGGTTAAACTCACCCGAGATTGCAATCTCGACCAAACATGGTTCTTAGTAAATTTACCCCAAATGTCAGTATGTTATTCTTCTAAACCTGATAAGTCAGTATGCCATTGTTCTGGGATTCCCAAGTGTCAGTGTGTCCTTGTTCTGGGACCTCAAGCGTCAGTGTGCCATTGTTCTGGGACTACCAAGTGTCTGTAAGCTATTGTTCTGGGACTCCCAAGTGTCAGTATGCTATTGTTCTGGGACTACCAAGTGTCAGTGAGCTATTGTTCTGGGACTACCAAGTGTCAGTGTGCCATTGTTCTGGGACTCCCAAAAGTCAGTGTGCCATTGTTCTGAGACTCCAAAGTGTCAGTGTGCCATTGTTCTGGGACTTCCAAATGTCAGTCTGCCATTGTTTTGGGACTCCCAAGTGTCAGTGTGCCATTGTTGTGGGACTCCCAAGTGTCAGTGTGCTATTGTTCTGGGACTCCCAAAGGTCAGTGTGCCATTGTTCTGGTAACCCAAGTGTCAGTGTGCCATTGTTGTGGGACTCCCTAGTGTCAGTGTGCCATTGTTGTGGGACTCCCAAGTGTCAGTGTGTCCTTGTTCTGGGACCCCAAGCGTCAGTGTGCCATTGTTGTGGGACTCCCTAGTGTTAGTGTGCCATTGTTGTAGGACTCCCTAGTGTCAATGTGCCATTGTTCTGGGACCCCAAGAGTCAGTGTGCCATTGTTCTGGGACTCCCAAGCGTCAGTGTGCCATTGTTCTGGGACCCTAAGCGTCAGTGTGCCATTGTTCTGGGACTCCCAAGTGTCAGTGTGCCATTGTTCTGGGACCCCAAGCGTCAGTGTGCCATTGTTCTGGGACTCCCAAGCGTCAGTGTGCCATTGTTCTGGGACCCTAAGCGTCAGTGTGCCATTGTTCTGGGACTCCCAAGCGTCAGTGTGCCATTGTTCTCGGACCCTAAGCGTCAGTGTGCCATTGTTCTGGGACTCCCTAGTGTCAGTGTGCCATTGTTCTGGGACTCCCAAGTGTCAGTGTGCCATTGTTGTGGGACTCTCTAGTGTCAATGTGCCATTGTTCTGGGACCCCAAGCGTCAGTGTGCCATTGTTCTGGGACTCTCAAGTGTCAGTGTGCCATTGTTCTGGGACTCCTAAGTGTCAGTGTGCCATTGTTTTGGGACTCCCAAGTGTCAGTGTGCCATTGTTCTGGGACTCCCAAGTGTCAGTGTGTCATTGTTTTGGTAACCCAAGTGTCAGTGTGCTATTGTTTTGGTAACCCAAGTGTCAGTGTGCTATTGTTTTGGTAACCCGTGTCAGTGTGCCATTGTTCTGGGACCCCAAGTGTCAGTGTGTCCTTGTTCTGTTAGATAATTTATTGCTGGCACCTGAAGTGTCAGTGTGCCATCTTTCTTGGACACCAAGTGTTAGGGTTCGACGTATCAATGGTGCAAGTTGGGCTCCAAAAATAGAATTTTCTATCACTAAATATATCACAGTAAAGAGAAATTATTTCACACATTGATTTATCCAAAATAAAATCACGTTGGCTGTGATAACAACCTTTCTGGACGAAGAGTATAAAGGTATAATGGGCTCTCACTGCCCATGCTCAGTCATCATGCCGTCCAGGCTACAGTACAGACATTCTGTAGTGTAAGGGAAGGGATGAGCCTCAACCTGTCAGCGAGGGACAGGACAGGAGACCCCTCTATGGCTATGCTCATTAGGACAGAACGGCTGTCGGGGCCAAGCAGAATACAATGTGTTTATATTTTTTTTTTACATTGAGTATTTTTTATTGAAAATGTTTTCCTATTAAACAACACAATATAACAATAAAACAAACGAAAAAACCCACACAATAATTATCACAGATCAAAATCGTAAAACATATCCATCACGAATATATATATATAACACCTAATATAAATAACACATTCGCAAACTGCAGAAGGCCACAATGTAGTAAAAAAAACTACAGTTCCTGGTGCTAGTAACACTGGTTTATATAATAAATACACTTTTAGTATATACTTCCAATGAATTAGTACCTGCTGCGAGTAAATGTGGTCTAGTTAGGATCCAAATGGCACAGTGCCTCTAGAAACAAAAGAATAATTACTGCGCTGGTACTAATAATGGTATTTATACCTGTTTTAGTGAGAAGTTTTACTCTCCATTAATTGAACAGGAGGCTTGATTAATTTGACTAAATATAAGTTTTACTAGCATTAATATGTATCCACTCTTAAAAAGATATATATGTAGAGACAATCATCTCAGGAAACAATTAAAACCATATAAGAATATATCATATGCATATTAGAAGAAAGCTTGAAAAAAGCTGTACTTTCAAGAGTCATATGTTACATCCAATTATTAGATTAGCAAGTCTCTGGTGTATTTGTGGTTATGTCTCAATAGACACCATGTAGCAATATGTTGCTAATTTCAGAATAACTTCGGCAGGTCAGTTAAACATTCCGTAGCTGCTATGAACAGAGGGTCACATTCAGACCCGCTCACAAGCGCCTATGCGCTCGCAAGCGTGTAGATGTTGAGACCCTGCGCACGCGCAGCGGCCGCACTGCGCGTGCGCTAGCCCTGGAGTGAGAGAGAAATTCTCTCGATCCGGGACTCACTACAAAAGGGGCGGCTGTCGATGGTGATCGACAGCTTGCCCCGTTTTGTAGGCAGGGCGAGGGAGCAGCCATACAAACGGAGGCGTTCCCGACGAAATGCCTGCCTAATAGAGCCGAAAGCTCACTGGGGCTTGCAGTAGATGAGACCCTACCACAAGGGTCTCGTCGCAAGCCCCGATGGTCGCGATGGTCTTGACCATAGCGACCATCAACCTGGTGGTCACCCACAGCCTAGCGAGCGGCCAGGAGGCCTGCTCTGAACTTAGAAGCGGCCCTCATTCAGAGCGAGCGCTCGCATTTTGCGAGCAGCTCTGAATGAGGTCCAGAGTCCATATAATACTGGTGTCCCAAAAATTCAGAGGGTTCCAATGCGGTCTGACTTAGACCTCTTATTAACACAGCCCAATAGGTCTTAGACATTGTTGGTAGCGGGTACAGTAGTGAGGCCATACTGCAGGGAGCCGTATGATGGGTACTGTGGTTGCTGCAGAGAGCGGCGGCTGGAGGTGCTGACAGCGCGCACGGTGGAATTCAGCTGCCAGTTTGTTCTCTCTCTGGAGCAACGGGCTTTCACGGTGTGTCACAGCACTGACCAAAGCTGGGTATAGAGCTGAGGGGGGAGATGGTTTCTCTCAAGGTCAACGCGTTTCGTCCCTTGGAATGCTGGGACTTTTTCAAGACTGAAGATCTGAGGCTCCAAAACATCCTTATATTTCCCCTGAATCACATTTGTACTACACCATTGTTGCTTCTTTGTTTGTTTGTTTGTTCTATTTTTGCCAAAGGTAAAACATCTATTTAGCTAACAAATCATCATCTGTATAACTAAAGGTGCATACACACTAGACGATATGCTCCCTGAGCGATATCGTCTAGTGTGTCCCCGGCAGGCTGTGCTCAATGTCGTTCATGACATTGAGCACAGCCGCTGAACGATATCATTAGCGATATCGTTCAGCGCCGGGCTCTCTCACCCATTCCCTGACATGCAGCAACCTGACGAGGTCGTCAGGTTGGCCTGCATGTCAGCCCGATGAACGAGGATGACGAACGACCCGCGGGAACGCGCGTCGTCGTCATCGTTCATCTTTTTTGTGTTAAAAATGGACGATAAAGTGGACGACTGAACGATAACGATATCGTTATCGTTCAGTCGTCCACTTTAATCGCCCAGTGTGTACGCACCATTAGTTGTGATATATTCTCTTAGGACTCTTTACATATATTAAATACAGCAATACTGAAAACAGTAATATAAAGATTTAAAATAAATACATAAATATAAATGTAAAGAAATAACAGTAAAAATAAGATAAAATATAAATAAAGATAAAAATCCAAACACACTTTTATTTAGACAAGCCTCCTTTTTTTTTCTTTTTGATACTTCATACTGTATTTCTATCCCTCTTTTGTTATTTTTATCTAGAGTCTTGTACTACTACAATGTTTACAAGTAAATAGAAACAGATAGTCTTTAAAAATAATATATAATCAAAAATAATAATAATAAAAATAAAGTCCTCTAATTTGCTAAATAAGAAATATTATATCATAATATACATGGATCAAAGTAATACTAATAATAATAATAATAATAATAATAATAATAATAATAATAATTAGGGGTGAGCGGGTTCGGATTTCTGAAATCCGAACCCCCCCGAGCCCCCCCGATCCGAGGCAGATCCGAGTCAGGCTCGACTTTTCCCGCCTGACTCGGATCTGAAATCGAGGCAAAACGTCATCATCCCGCCTTCCGGGTCTCGCGGGTTTTGGATCCTATATAAGGTACCCGCGTCAGCGCCATTTTCTCACTCGGCTGTGGACAGTGAAGAGGGAGGGTGGGAGTTAGGGCTGGCTGGGCTGTGTAGTGTAGTGTTGTGCTGTGCTGTGCTGTGCTGTGCTGTGCTGCTGTTGTCCATAGGGGCTGTGTCCACTACTTCAAAGTCCATAGGGGCTGGCTGTGTTGTGCTGTGCTGCTGTTGTTAATAGGGGCTGTGTCCACTACTTCAAAGTCCATAGGGGCTGGCTGGACTGTGTTGTGCAGTCAGTTCTCCATAGGGGCTGTGTCCACTCCAAAGTCCTGTGCAGTGTCCCAGTCCTAAAGGGGTGCTGTAGTGTTGTCCAGGGGGTGCTCTGTCCATCAGAGGTGCTTCCCCCAAGTGCTAAAAAAATAATATTTTTTCTGTGTTTGTGAATTGTGTGCGCTGTAGCCGCACGTGCATCAACAAAGTAGTGCCAAGCGTGCGCCTGTGTCATAAGTAAAGGACCGGCTGGCTTGACCGTTAAAGGGTGCTGTAACCCCCAAAGTACACTCCAGTCCAAACCAAAAAAATAAATATTTTCTGTGTTTGTGAATTGTGTGCGCAGTAGCCGCACGTGCATCAACAAAGTAGTGCCAATCGTGCGCCTGTGTCATAAGTAAAGGGCCGTTAAAGGGTGCTGTAACCCCCAAAGTACACTCCAAACCAAATAACAAAATATTTTTTCTGTGTTTGTGAATTGTGTGCGCAGTAGCCGCACGTGCATCAACAAAGTAGTGCCAAGCGTGCGCCTGTGTCATAAGTAAAGGGCCGGCTGGCTTGACCGTTAAAGGGTGCTGTAACCCCCAAAGTACACTCCAGTCCAAACCAAAAAAAAAAATATTTTCTGTGTTTGTGAATTGTGTGCGCAGTAGCCGCACGTGCATCAACAAAGTAGTGCCAAGCGTGCGCCTGTGTCATAAGTAAAGGGCCAGCTGGCTTGACCGTTAAAGGGTGCTGTAACCCCCAAAGTACACTCCAAACCAAATAACAAAATATTTTTTCTGTGTTTGTGAATTGTGTGCGCAGTAGCCGCACGTGCATCAACAAAGTAGTGTCAAGCGTGCGCCTGTGTCATAAGTAAAGGGCCGGCTGGCCTGACTGTTAAAGGGTGCTGTAACCCCCAAAGTACACTCCAGTCCAAACCAAAAAAAATATATATTTTCTGTGTTTAGCCGCACGTATATATATCAAATCGATATAACATAAATGGAGGACCAAACTTTCTCAGATAAAAATAAAATAGAGAAAGATCAAGAACCACTTCCTCCTAGTGCTGAAGCTGCTGCCACTAGTCATGACATAGACGATAACATGCCATCAACGTCGTCTGCCAAGGCCGATGCCCAATGTCATAGTAGAGGGCACATACAATCCCAAATGACAAAGTTCAGGAAAATGACCTTGAAAAAAACATTTAAATCATCTGAAGAGAAATGTAAACTTGCCAATATGCCATTTACGACACGGAGTGGCAAGGAACGGCTAAGGTCGATCCCTAGTATGTTCATGACTAGTGGTTCAGCTTCACATGACGATGGAAGCCCTCCTCCCACTAAAAAAATTAAAAGAGTTAAGCTGGCAAAAGCACAGCGAAGAACTGTGCTTTCTAAGAAGATATCACAAATCCCCAAGGAGAGTCCAAGTGTGGTGGTGGTTGCGATGCCTGACCTTCCCAACACTGGACGGGAAGAGGTGGCTCTTTCCACCATTTGCACACCCCCTGCAAGTGCTGAAAGGAGCACCCACAGTCCACTTGCTGATATGCAAATTGAAGATGTCACTGTTGAAGTACAACAGGATGAGGATACTGGTGTAGCTGGCGCTGAGGAGGAAGTTGGCGAGGAGGATTCTGATGGTGATGCGGTTTGTTTAAATCAGGCTTCGGGGGAGACAGTTGTTGTCCGTGGGATGAAAAAGCCCATCACGGTCATGCCTGGGCAGAAGACCAAACATTCCACCTCTTTGGTCTGGCAATATTTCTATCCAAATCCGGATAACAACTGTCTTGCCATATGTACCATATGTAAAGGTGGAATAAGTAGGGGTAGGGACGTTAACCACCTAGGAACATCCTCCCTTATACGGCACCTGCAGCGTGTTCATAATAAGTTACTGTCAAGTTCAGAAACTTTGGCTAAGACCGTAAGCAGTCCAGGGACACCTAAATCCCGTTGTCTTGTTATATCCAAGCGCCTGCAAACCACACCGTCAACTCCCTCCTCGTCAATTTCCTCCTTAGTCAGGATCGGAAGTAGTCCTGCAGGCCATGTCACTGGCATGACTGACTCTCCTATCCGGGATTCCTGCGGAGGATCCTGCATTGCTACGCCTCCTGCTGCCGCTGCTGCTGTTGCTGCTGCTGGGAGTCGTTCATCATCCCAGAGAGGAAGTAGGAACACCACTACTTTTACTAAACAATTGACCCTCCAACAGTCCTTAGCGAGGAGGATGAAGTACGACAGCAGTCATCCTGAAGCAAAACGTATAACTGAGGCCTTGACTGCTATGTTGGTGTTAGACGTGCATCCGGTATCCGCCATTAGTGCAGTGGGATTTAGACAATTGATGGAGGTAGTGTGTCCCTGGTTCCAAATCCCGTCTAGATTTCACTTCACTAGGCAGGCGATACCGAGACTGTACAGAAACGTCAGAAAAAGTGTCCTCAGTGTCCTGAAAAATGCCGTTGTACCCAATGTCCACTTAACCACGGAGATGTGGACAAGTGGAACAGGGCAGACTAAGGACTATATGACTGTGACAGCCCACTGGGTAGATGTATCACCTTACGCAGCAACAGCAGCAGCGTCACCAGTAGCAGCATCTCAGAAACGCCAGCTCGTTCCAAGGCAGGCTACGCTGTGTATCACCGGTTTCAGAAAGAGGCACACCGCCGACAACCTCTTAGAGAAACTGAGGGAAATCATCGCCCAGTGGCTTACCCCACTTAGACTCTCCTGGGGATTTGTGATATCTGACAACGCCACCAATATTGTGCGGGCATTACATCTGGGCAAATTCCAGCACGTCCCATGTTTTGCTCACACAATAAACTTGGTGGTGCAGAATTTTCTGAAAAGCGACAGGGGCGTGCAGGAGACGCTTTGGGTGGCCCGAAAAATTTCTGGCCACTTTCGCCATTCAGCGACTGCGTGCCGAAGACTGGAGCGCCAGCAAACACTCTTGAACCTGCCCCGCCATCACCTGAAGCAAGAGGTTGTGATGCGGTGGAACTCAACCCTCTATATGCTTCAGAGGATGGAGGAGCAGCAAAAGGCCATACAAGCCTATACATCCACCTATGACATAGGCAAAGGAGGGGGTATGCACCTGACTCAAGCGCAGTGGAGAATGATTTCCGTGTTGTGCAAGGTTCTCCAGCCCTTCGAACTTGCCACACGTGAAGTCAGTTCAGACACTGCCAGCTTGAGTCAGGTCATTCCCCTCATCAGGCTTTTGCAGAAGCAGCTGGAGAAAGTGAAGGAGGAGCTAAGACGGAGCGATTCCGCTCGGCATGTGGGACTTGTGGATGAAGCCCTTCATTCGCTTTGCCAGGATTCCAGGGTGGTCAATCTGTTGAAATCAGACCACTACATTTTGGCCACCGTGCTTGATCCTAGGTTTAAAGCCTATGTGGTGTCTCTCTTTCCGGCCGACACAAGCCTGCAGAGGTGCAAAGACCTGCTGGTGAAAATACTGTCAGCTGAAGCAGAACGTGACACGTCAACAGCTCCTTCTTCATTTTCTCCCGCAACTGGGGCTGCCAGGAAAAAACTTAGGTATCCTAAGCAACCCGCTGGCAGTGATGCAGGGCAGGCAGGACCAAGTTTGGACATCTGGTCCGGACTGAAGGACCTGGCAACAATTTCTGACATGTCTACTGTCACTGCATATGATACTGTCACCATTGACAGAATGGTGGAGGATTACATCGGTGACAGCATCCAAGTAGGCATGTCAGACAGTCCGTACCTGTACTGGCAGGAAAAAGAGGCAATTTGGAGGCCCCTGTACAAACTGGCTCTATTTTACCTGAGTTGCCCGCCCTCCAGTGTGTACTCCGTAAGAGTGTTTAGTGCAGCCGGGAACCTTGTCAGTGAAAGGCGTAGGAGGTTGCTTCCACAGAATGTGGAGAAGATGATATTCATCAAAATGAATTATCAGCTCTTCCAGGGAGACCAGCCTCCAGAACGTACAGAGGGACCTGTGGTGGTGGATTCCAGTGGGGACGAGTTAATACTCTGTGAGGATCAGGATGTACACAACACTGAAGAGGGTGAGGAATCGGTGGATGAGGAGGATGAGGATGACATCTTGCCTCCGTAGAGCCAGTTTGTGCAGGGACAGATTAATTGCCAGCTTGTTTTGTGGGGGCCCAAACGAACCAATCATTTCAGCCACAGTTGTGTGGCAGACCCTGGCGCTGAAATGATTGGTTTGTTAAAGTGTGCATGTCCTGTTTATACAACATAAGGGTGGGTGGGAGGGCCCAAGGACAATTCCATCTTGCACCTCTTTATTTTCTTTGCATTATGTACAGTTTGGGGCCTAGTTTTTCAAACTGCCATCCTGTCTGCCACTGCAGTATCACGCCTAGATGGGTCACGTGTTTGTGCCGCCCACTCGTGTCGCTTAGCATAGTCATCCAGCTACCTCGGTGCAACCTTTTGGACATAAAAACACTATTGTGAGGTGTGAGGTGTTCAGAATAGACTGGAAATGAGTGGAAATTAAGGTTATTGAGGTTAATAATAGCATAGGGGCAGAAAAACCTACAAATTCTGTGATTTTAGCTGTTTTTATGCTTTTTTTAAAAAAAATACAGATCCAAAACACAAAACCCAGAACCCAAAACACGGAAGGGTGGTTTTGGCAAAACCAATCCAGATCCAAAACATGAAGAAAGATCCAGATCCAAAACCAAAACACAAAACACGAAAAGTGGCCGGTGCACACCCCTAATAATAATGAGATTAAGTAAATACAGCTACAAATAATGATAACAAAAATAAATCAAATAGTATATATAGATATATATAAATATTTGAAGTAAAATGAATGAATGTATGTACCTCTTATCTTTAATTGTTGACATAATATTTGCATGTTACTCTAATAATATGAACCATATACACTATTTACCACAAATACTATGTCCCCAAAATCCATATTTACGAGATCCATATTTATAGATCTTTATCTCTTATTTTAAATGAATGCCCTTCATTGTTTTTTTACAGTTACTATATTAAATTAAATTGAACTATTACTAAACACCCAAGAATTACATATTATATGTTTTCCACTTAATCATGATCTAATATGCAATTGTATGTATATAACCCTAGTGTGCCTCTGACTTATATGTGAAACGGCGATCGACGTCCCTCGTTCCACATGTGATGTATCAGCACACCAAGTATCTTGTATGATCATTAAAGTCCACTGTGTTATCCACATATACATGTACCATAGTAATGGAAAATATATCAACAAGATTGATATGTCTCTGAGGCCCCAGATGACATATCATCCTCACGAACATGGTGACCATCGTCACTCGAGCTCCGTGCTCTGTGTGGTGTGGTCGCATGTTGGACAGCCTACTATTTGCAAACTGCAGAGCATAAAGAAAAAATAAACTGCAGCATATATAGAGTTAGACATATATAAGTATATGAAAAAGAGAATAATAGACTCAGTGCAGAATAGTATCCAAATCATCTAGTACAGAATATACAATATATATTACGCTAGAGCATTAACACTTAAATGCTAGGGCACATAATGTAGAAGCCTCCATTCCCAATATGCATTAGATAATCATATATACGCAGCATTAAGCAAGATCCAACCATAGTCTGACTCCCAATCAATAAACATAACATAAAATTTAGAGTCTAGGTAAAGTATGCTGATCCGGCAGCAACTTAGCATATGTAGATTGTAACCATCTCTGCCAAATATGGTGAAGACTGAATTCACTACGTAATTGGGTAAATGATTTTAGAACATTATCGCCATAGACCTGTCTCAATACAATTATTCCTCTGCTACCCCATACTGCTTCCGCCTCTAAGGATGATAGTTCAGGCAATGCTTTAGTATTCCATAATGGAGTATCAGGGTCAATATCTGTGAAACCCAGGAATTTATTAACCAGCACCCATATTTTAACAGCTCATAAACGTAGCTGGGGACCCAGTCTATATTCCTTATTGGCCAATAGGGCCTGCAAGGTTGTATGTCTCGGTGTTGCCTGAGCTACGAACAAAGGCCCTGATTCAGAGCCGGACGCAAGTGGCTGCTCGTTCGCTCCGATCGATGTTTGCCCAACTGCGCATGCGTACGGATCGTAATACGCATGCGCGAACCACTCAGTGCGGCCGAAATTCATGTGCTCGCAAAATAGCGAATGTCTGATAATTTGAGAGACAGAAAGAGGCGTATGTGGGTGGTAACAGGGGAAGGTGCTTGAAAACGGGGAGTGGAGATCCGATCGCAGGCGTGCTTAAAGGTCAAAACGGGCGTTTTATGGGTGTGCATATTTAAAACAGCAGCGTCATTGACCACGTCACTGGGTTCTTTTATAGCCAGAACTGCTCGCAAAATTGTGGTAGCAAAAACCAACCACAAGAATAGCGAGCAGTTCATACCCTGGTCGATGTACTCGATTAATCTAATAAATAGCGGACATGACGTAGGATGCGAGCGGCCAGGGGGCGTATTTTTCCAAAAAACGAACGCAAGTTTTGTTCGCTCGTTCAGACCTAGAGGCGTGAACAGACCACAAACAGCGAACGGTTCATTTGAATAGCCACCCCTTGTTTTAGAACGAACGACCGCAAATAGCGAGTGGCTCTGAATGAGGGCCAAAGTGTTTAGGGCAGTTACTGAGGTATCTTGCAGCCAAAGCCTCAAGTGTGATAGTTGAGCTGCATAGTTGTAAAACTGAATATGCGGCAATGCCAGACCTCCATCAGTTTTGGCTCTAGTAAGAGTATTGTAACTAATTCAAGCTCGTTTATCCACCCAGACCAGAGAGGAAAACTCCACTTTGCAGAATAATGATATTGGAAGATAAATAGGGGACTGGAGGAAAATATATAACAATGTGTTTATATTTAGTCATGATAAACATATGTTCCAAGCCTTCTGATCCCATCTGCCATCTCTAAGTCCCAGCGTACCCCATAAGATTAATTTACCTATACTCCATCAAAAGCTATTGCAGCACATGATGTAATTATCTCATTCCTGGACCAATTTGACCAGAAGGACGTGGTATCAATCACCAAACGTAACCTGTCAGATTCTTCCCGTTCAATTGCTGATTTTGATCACAGTTTTTTTTCCCAACATTAAAAAAAACCAGATGAAGTGACGACGCCAATGGCAGAGATAGGGCGCACCCTGCCCGCTGTGCCACATAGCCCTCTCTGCGGAATGCGCTTGGTCTTACGTCTGTGTTTTATAATTCAAGGCATCCTACAGAGATGTTTCACAAGATCCAAGCATTGCAATCTGCGAGGAATGTGTAAAATAACACCGTATAGCCAGAGGGAGGACGGGGGATTCTGATGGAAGAATGCAAAGGCATCTATAGGAAATCTACCTCTTTTATTAAACCTCCGGTCTCCATCCTCATCTCCCATCTGGAACTTTTACTGCACTGTGGAAAATGGAAAGTACTGTACGCCAGCAGGGGAGAATCTTATTCCTTATTGGGGTCTGCAACTTGTTCACATTGACACATAAAAGGTGGACAATTGGATTGTAGGAAGATGTAATTTGGTCAGCACGGTTGGTGTAATGGCTAGCGTTACTGCCTCACAGCACTGAGGTCTTTGGTTCAATTCTCAGGGATGCAGCCATAAGGTCAACATTCACAATGACGCCAATCATAACGCAGACACCGCATTATCGACAGTTATGATGTCGATATGTTCACACAATCCTGCTGCACAATCATGACACTGCCGAAATCCCGACATTCTCTGAATGTTCACATTAGGGTTAGGCTGCAGGATGGGAGGGTGAGGGTTAGGTTGCGGGACAGGAGGATGAGGCACTAAGGAGAAGGTTTGGCTGCGGGATGGAAGGGCTAGGGTTAGGCACTAGGAAGAGGGTTAGGTTGCAGGACAGGAGGATGAGGCACTAAGGAGAAGGTTTGGCTGCGGGATGGAAGGGCTAGGGTTAGGCACTAGGAAGAGGGTTAGGTTGCAGGACAGGAGGATGAGGCACTAAGGAGAAGGTTTGGCTGTGGGATGGAAGGGCTAGGGTTAGGCACTAGAGAGAGGGTTAGGCTGCAGGATGGAAGGGTTGGGGTTAGACACTAGGGAGAGGGTTAGTCTGTGGGACAGGAAGGTTGGGGTTAGGCACTAGGGAGAGGGTTAGGCTGCAGGATGGAAGGGTTGGGGTTAGGCACTAGGGAGAGGGTTAGGCTGCAGGACGGAAGGGTTGGGGTTAGGCACTAGGGAGAGGGTTAGTCTGTGGGACAGGAAGGTTGGGGTTAGGCACTAGGGAGAAGGTTAGGCTGCGGGATGGAAGGGTTGGGGTTAGGCACTAGGGAGAGGGTTAGGCTGCAGGATGGAAGGGTTGGGGTTAGGCACTAGGGAGAGGGTTAGGCTGCGGGATGGAAGGGTTGGGGTTAGGCACTAGGGAGAGGGTTAGGCTGCAGGATGGGAGGGTTGGGGTTAGGCACTAGGGAGAGGGTTAGGCTGCAGGATGGGAGGGTTGGGGTTAGGCACTAGGGAGAGGGTTAGGCTGCAGGATGGGAGGGTTAGGCACTAGGGGGATATTAGGGTTAGGCTGCAGGAGGGAGGGTAGGGTTAGACACTAGGGGGAAATTAGGGTTAGGTTGTGGAGTGGGGTTAGACTGCGGGGGTGGCAGTAAATACGGTTAGGCTGTGGAGGGTTAGGCACTAAGGGGAAATTAGGGTTAGGCAGCAGAGGGTGATGATAGGATTAGGCACTAGGGAGAGGGTTAGGGTTAGGCTGTGGGATGGGAGGGTTAGGCACTAAGGGGAAATTAGGGTTAGGCTGCAGAGGGGGAGGGAAGGGTTAGGCACTAGGGAGAGGGTTAGGGTTACGCTGCGGGATGGGAGGGTTAGGCACTAGGGAGAAATTAGGGCTAGGCTGTGGAGGGGGGTTAGGCTGTGGGGGGGAGGCTAGGTGCTAGGTAGAGTTAGGATGTGGGGGGTTAGTCACTGGGGAAATTAGGGATAGGCTGCAGTGGGGGGGATAGGGTTAGGCTGTGGGGGGGAGGCTAGGCACTAGGTAGGGTTAGGCTGTGGGGGGTTAGGCACTAGGGGGAAATTAGGGTTAGGTTGTAGTGGGGGGGGATAGGGTTAGGCTGTGGGGGGGTTAGGCACTAGGGTGAGGTTAGGGTTTGGCTGCGGGACAGGAGGGTTAGGTGCTAGAGGGAGATTAGGGTTAGGTTGCAGAGTGGTGGAGATTAGGGTTAGGCACTAGAGGGAAGTTAGGGTTAGGATGCAGGGGGAAATTAGGGTTAGGCACTAGGGACAGGGATTAGGATTAGAGATAGGGGAAAATTCTGACTGGAATTGTCAGATGTCTGCGCCAGGAATGCTCCACACACTGGTACCTGAAAGCCCTCGCTGATGACGCCGCTGCTGTTGGGACCAGATACCGCTAGACCAGGGACGTTTATGCGCTTAAATAAATACAATATATCAGGCGCCAAACAGTCACTGATCAAGTAAAAATCTACTGGTGATATATGCTGCCGCTTTCCACCTGGGAATAATTGCCAATCTTCCCAACAGTAAAAGTAGGAAAAAATTAGGTGGAAAGCGCTGCACAAACACGCATAAAATCAAAAAGAGTGTAATAGATCACTTTTTAATAAACAGTAATACACAATCATATGCCTCCAGTCTACTGATACTAGAAGATGAATATCTAAAATAACATGGTAAACTGCTAACATACACAATGTCACAATACCACTGGATACAATAATAAAAAATGGCAAATATATCGTAAATAAAATAACTAAATAGTCCCTCCTACATAAAAATAAAGTCACTAGTAGGACCGTAATGTTTGTCCATAGGAAAAAGATGTTTAATATATGCTTATAGGCCACACTCTAGATGAAACGATGGTGGCTCTACTAGATGAATGAATCAGGACAAATGATGGCTATTGTTAGCTGATGAAATGTCCACATGTATTGCACATACCCACAGCGTTTCCTCAGGTAGACAGTTCTGTCACTGCCGCAATTGATATATCCTCCGGCAGCACAGTGGGATCGCTCTTCCTACCAGCAGTATATTGGCCCTGCGGTCAGTGCTAGGACCCGTCCTCTCCTGTGGATATGTCCGTGCCACACCAGTGTGAGCCGTGTCCTCACAGCCGAAGTCTGCTGTGTTGTAGATCTGTCTACCTGAGGAAACGCTGTGGGTATGTGCAATACATGTGGACATTTCATCAGCTAACAATAGCCATCATTTGTCCTGATTCATTCATCTAGTAGAGCCACCAACGTTTCATCTAGAGTGTGGCCTATAAGCATATATTAAACATCTTTTTCCTATGGACAAACATTACGGTCCTACTAGTGACTTTATTTTTATGTAGGAGGGACTATTTAGTTATTTTATTTACGATATATTTGCCATTTTTTATTATTGTATCCAGTGGTATTGTGACATTGTGTATGTTAGCAGTTTACCATGTTATTTTAGATATTCATCTTCTAGTATCAGTAGATTGGTGGCATATGATTGTGTATTACTGTTTATTAAAAAGTGATCTATTACACTTTTTTTGATTCTATGCGTGTTTGTGCAGCGCTTTCCACCTAATTTTTTCCTACGTTTATGCGGTTACCCTGCAAAATTGTTTTAATTAATAGGCCCCATATAGACCTACCTTCATCATGGGTGGTAGACATTGAGGGCCTGATTCAGCAAGGAACGCACAGATGCAGACGCAAGCAATTGGTTGATGGTTTTGCACTGCGTATGCATCGCAGTGTGCGTGCCCGAACCGGTCAGTGTGATGGAGTTTGCGTACGCAAGGAGTCCGCAGCCCCAGGGACAAGTGATTGACAGGAAGTGCCGTTTGTGGGTTTTGACGGGGGAGTGGCCGGGCAAACCCAGGCGTGCCTGTGTGTTTGGATGGCGCTTCAGGGGCGTGCATAATTAAGCCCTTGCGGCGACGGATGGATCAGCCTGAGTTCTAGTTGCACACAGGAGGTCTCGCTATGTCAGCGGGAGGGTCAGGTCAACCACTATTGTGCATAGGGGTCCGATGGTTCTCGATGTTACTGATGTTTCTGCTGTCTTGCCAGGTATGGAGGACGCAAGTAAAGAAAAGTGGGTGGTCAGTAGCGCATGCAGGGGGGCTTTCTGAGTACCCAGAAACCGCCCCTGACTGGAATGCAGGCAACGTGTTCTTAAGCCCCACCCCCTCACCAAAATTTTGCCATGATTCGCGGATCAATATGAAGGAGGCAGAGCTAATATGATGCAATTTAATTAGATTTCAGTCATTTGGCCCCTACTGATTGACCCGCGAATCACGGGAATTTGGCGCGAGGGGGCGGGGTGCCAGCCTGCTACAGTAGATCCTGTCCCTATTCTCGCAGCGGCCGGGTGCGTGCGTCTGCATCCGTGCGTTCCTTGCTGAATCAGGCCCTGAGTTGCTACCCTTAATTTGAGGTATTCATTCATTTTAAACAATATGTTATCATCCCTTGTATCATTAAATTAATATACCCGGTTACCTCCGTTACAGGTACAGACCCTAGTCGAGGCCGTTTCTCTTAGCATGCACCATGTTTTTTTTGTCCTTTTTATGTGAGTTTTGGTGTCACCAAACAGCGGTGATGGATGACGTGTGCATACATGCGTCATTCAGACTGTGTATGGAGAGGCTGGGGGCTGAGTAGGCGCACGGGGTGACACTAACCCCAGTGGTATAAAATAGAAAAAATATATATATTGTCCTTGGTGCACTACAGGTACTAGCATGACCCAGTATCTAAAATGGCTGCCAGAGCATGCTAGCCATAGGTGTCTTTATAATGGATGCAAGGCGTGTGGTGCACACGGGCCCCTGGGTCCAGGGGGGGCCACACAGCGCACCCTGCACCCATAGGTAATTAAACTCTCTATTGTCATAAATTCTTTAAACCATATTTGCTCTTAAATAAAGACACAGACCAAGTTAATGCCATTCAAAATAATAGGTCAGCTTTATTTATTTACAATCATGAGTATGGTGGCAGAGGAAAGAGCGGCAAACCACCGGCACCCAATTGAATTAGGCAAAAGATGTCCTAAAACTTACCAGGGCCGACTATCCCAATTAATGGTAAGTGACATATAAAACACTTGTAAAGGCCAACTCTCCCTTTCTAAGCAAGTGAGGCGGTATTGAATACCCAATGCCAATATAAAAGACTTGCAAGGGCCAATTCTCAACCTTTCTAGCAAGTGATGCAGTATCCAACAGCCATGCCAATGCACTATTTTGGCCCTCCCGGATGAGAGGCGCCTGCTGACCCCAGTAGGGTGAAATCAGCCTAACCCGTGCATTGAAAAGGGAGTGCACCGCTCCTTACTGCAGCAATATGGACGCTTTACAGATTGCCGGTCTTCCCCTGCCATGAAATAAAGCCGACACAAGACACAATAGGGAATAGAGGGTGGGAGATCATTATCAAAGAGGTAGGATATCTTACAAACACTACCCATAAGCCCAGTAACCACTCCTCCCTTAACAACAAACACCTATTCCTGTAACTCTAACATCTGTCAATCCTAGATAACCCCTCCTTTCACTTTATTAACCCCATCCAACCCTGACAAGAGGTTTATGAGCCCTCTGTTCTATGCAAACCTCGGTTATCTTATACTTACCTCTCCGCTGATTCCTGAAGTGCTTCTCCACAGCGCCGGATCGGAGCTGCAGAGCACCAAACACTGACTGGGAAAATGGCGGTACCGCCATTTTCCCAGTGATCTGCGCATGCACAGAAAAGATGTCCCCGGGAAAGTAGGCACAGGCGCCATTTTCCCGGAGACCCACGCATGCGCAGTAGATTCTGGCATGAAGCCAGAATGTACAGCACTTAGTGCCAATGAGCCGGTGACAGAGAGGAGGGGGCCCAAACGGAGGCTGCACACGGGCCCCCTCCCCTCTTAAAATGCACCTGATGCTGGCACTTAATCAATCACAAGTGCCAGCATGCCCTGGCACCAGGACCCACTGGCACCTTTTTTGCATCAGGGAAAAATGGAAAAGAAAAACTCACTCTGCACACATTGCAAAATATTTACTAAGCCTTGGATGGAGATAAAGGGGTCTATTTACTAAGCTGCGTTAGGAAATAAAGTGAACGGTGGCAAGGTACCAGCCAATCAGCTCCTAACTGCCATGTCACAGGCTGTGTTTGAAAAATGGCAGTTAGGAGCTGATTGGCTGGTACCTTATTACTGTTCACTTTGGCCCTCATTCAGAGCCGCTCGCTATTTGCGGTCGTTCGTTCTAAAACAAGGGGTGGCTATTCAAATGAACCGTTCGCGGTCTGTTCACGCCTCTAAGTCTGAATGAGCGAGCAAAACTTGCGGTTGTAATTTTGAAAAATACGCCCCCTGGCCGCTCGCATCCTACGTCATGTCCGCTATTTATTAGATTAATCTAGTACATCGAACAGCCTACGAACTGCTCGCTATTCTTCTGGCTGTTTTTTTCAACCGTTATTTTGCGAGCAGTTCGGAGTAAAAAAAAACCAAGTGACGTGGTCAATGACGCTGCTGTATTAATTATGCACTCCCTTAAAACACCCGTTTTGACCTTTAAGCACACCTGCGATCTAATTCCACACCCCCGTTTTCAAGCACCTTCCCCTGTTACCACCCACATACGCCTCCTCCTGTCACTCAAAATAGCAGGCATTCGCTATATAGCGAACAAACGATTTTCGGCCGCACTGACTGGTTCGCGCATGCGTATTACAATCCGTACGCATGCGCAGATGTGCGAACATCGGTCAGAACGAGCGAGCGGCCGCTTACGAACGGCTCTGAATGAGGGCCTTTATCTCCTAACAAAGCTCAGTAAATAGACCCCTAAGTGCCAGTCAATCAGATCCTAACTGTCATTTTTCAAACACACGGGGTGGGATGTCTCTAAGCTTACCGACGCGGTCTAAGCTCTTGTATGGCGGTGCTGACTTCATCGGGTTTCTTTACATTGAGGTCATTGAACTCCCCGATGCTGCATACACAGCTGATGGGACAAGGCGGCTGCGCATACGTAACAAAGGAGGTGGAACTACTTTTCACGTCGATGAAGTCAGCACTGCCATACTAGAGCTTAGACCGCGTCGGTAAGCTTTGATACATCCCGCCCCGGGCCTGATTCAGAGGCGCTCGCCCTGAATCAGGACGGATTTTTAAAAAAAATCCACCTCCAGGCCGTTTGCATAGCTGTGGACAACCCACAGCTTTTGCGAGCGGCCTGGTGATGGTCGCTATTATCACGACCATCGGGCTTGCGACGAGACCCTTGTGGTAGGGTATCGGTTCCCGCAAGCCCGAGTGAACTTCCTGCTCTAATAAAGCAGGAAGTCCACTTATGACATCACGAATGATGTCAGTAGGGCCGCCCACAAACGGCAGGTGTTCCTTTGGGAATGCCTCCGTTTGTCCAGCCACCCCCCCCCCGCCTACAAAACGGGGCGAGCTGTCGATCAACATAGACAGCCGCCCCGTTTCGCAGCGAGCCCGGGAGCGAGTGAAGTTCTCACTCGCTACGGTGCTCGCGCGTGCGCACTGGCCGACCATCGACCTGCTTGTGAGCGCTATGCGCTCGCGAGCGGGTCTGAATCAGGCCCACAGTCTGTAACATGGCAGTTAGGAGCTGATTGGCTGGTACCTTATCTCACCGTTCTCTTTATCTCCATCCAAGGCTTAGTAAATAGACCCCTAAGTCTTTTTTAAGGAACACATTTTATACTTACAATCATCCCAGCATGTGCCCCAATATCTCATTGCACCTGGGTCTCGCCTCACATGAGATCTTATCATTTATGCTCTTCATAATTACTTGTGCCTGTGTTTTATCACACAGTACAACAAGCTGCACACAGGGCAGGTGGGCCAGTTCAAACTTTATATATTCCAGATCAATCTTTGGAAAATTCTGCAGCTTTGATTAATCAGAGATTACACCATAATGATGAAACCACGTCTCCCAAATGTAGTCCTCGTTTACTGACCATTCATCAAAGGAATGGATAGCAATTGTATCTTTATCCCTGTCTTCCCTGATCAGTGGCTGCATTAACTAATAGCACAGCTTGTGCTGAAAGATAAATTGTGTCCTATTAGGAAGTTGCGAGGATAACTCTCCTGTATTTCAGTTATTTCTGTGTGTAACTAAAAAAAAAAATAATTAAGAAGACAAGTTTTAAAACATTGCTTCACCAAACAGGGACGGAAGAATGTAGCCCCCTGTACAACCACTATTCACGTCCCACTCATAGAAGGAGCACTCAGGACCTGATTCAGACCCGGACGCTAAGAAGCGTTCGCTCGTAGCTGGCCGATGTTCGCATTCTGCGCACGTGTATGCATCGCAGTGCACGTGCGCGAACCAGTGCGAGAGATCGGGAAGCGATTGCTCGTTGCGCTTAGACTGCCCAGCAGAATGAGTGACAGGAGAGGTTGTTTGTGGGTGGTCACAGGGGCTGGCCGCTAGAAACGGGGGAGTGGAGGTGAGAACGCAGGCGCGCCTGAGCATCTCAACGCCGTTTCAGAGGCGTGCATAATTAACAGGCAGCGTCATAGTACACGTCACCGGTTTGTATTTCACACTGAAGTGATCGCAGTGCTTGTGGTAGGGTATACAGTAGTCAACCTCAAGGGCTGCATTCTGATTGTCCCCGGTGTACCGATGGTTGCATACACTTCCTGGATATGACGTGCGCAAATGGGCGTCTTAAGACAGGCTGGTGGGCATCTGCATACAAAAAGTGATCGCACGCCAAGACATACTGGGCGTGCTTATGCCTTGCCGTGCGATCGTCTGCTGTGCCGTCACTTAGCCGAATTTGCATACGCTGGGTGCGAAAGAACGAATCTTGCGAGCGGGTCTGAATCGGGCCCTAAGTTCTTTGCAGAGTAAGCTGCGGACTGCGGTCCTCGTGGTAGCCACCGTTGCTAGGCCCGGTTTATTTCCAGACCCCGTTGCATCCCCTACACGCATATAGGGCCTGATTCAGGTTTGATCACAATGCTGCAATTGCACGCAACCGGCCGCTGCGAAAATATGCTAATGAATGCATTCGCACTGCCATCGCAATACAAGATGCAGACACCCAGCACTACATAATGCCGCCCCCTTACCCTTTTCCCACATCCGTACTAATGTGCAAGTATGCTAAATCATCGGTAACATCGAGTAACATCGGAGCTGCACGCACACTTGTGGTTGACATGACCCTGCCGCAGAAGTTGCTAAACTTCCTGCACGCAGTGAGTATTCAGGCTGTGTATGGGTTCGCTGTGAATAATTTATGCACGCCCCTGCAACGGCATTTGAACACACTGACGCGCCTGTGTTCGCACGACCACCCCCCATCACCACCCACAAACGGCACTTCCTGTCAATCACTGAGTGGTGGGTCTGCGTAGTGCCTGCGATCGCGCATGCACACTTCGCATGCACAGATTGCGAACATCAGCTGGTTGCGTGCGAACGCAGCATTGCGATCCAGCCTGAATCAGGCCCATAGTTCCGCCACAGTCAACAAAGCGACGGCTGCAACTATTATTAGAAAGTTCAACTTCACCCACTTGACAATAACTAAGGAATCTTAGGGGTCTATTTACAGTACTAAGCCTTGGATGGCGATAAAGTGAACTTAGATAAAGTACCGGCCAACCAGCTCCTAACTGTCATTTTTCAAACACAGCCTGTGACCAGGGCTGCCAAGAGCCGGCCCAAGCCTGGGTGAAGGGGGCGTGGCCTAATTGTAACCCCCCTTTACCCTCTAAAGGGACACCAGGTTACTAACTCCTATGTAATCTCTTTTTCCCACCCTTAAACTCATTGTTAAGTGGTGTACCTCCTATTACTATTAAATCAGTGCCTCCACCCAAGTATTGGTAGTAGACTGGGCCTACTTGGGAAAACCCATATGAGGATAAACTCACACTTAAACTATATCACAGCATGTTTATAATTTTACTTAAGCTCACAACTGACACTCGCAAATAATAACATCTTGTATAGACATTATGTAATCACATAACCCAATTACAATATGAGTGGTAAAATTTAACTGAACAGAGTAACACTCAATCCTTGTATATAAATTAATAACTTAGATGTATATAGTGGTAATACAAGTCATATTTTACTGTAACACCATACCCTCCAACATTTTGCAGGTAAAAACCGGTACATGGGCGTGGCCACATATATCAGGGGCATGGCCACTGGAAAAAGGGGCGTGTCCATGGGTACTGTACATTGGAGCAGCTGGTGCATATTGCTGGCTGTTTTGAGTGCCTACGAATATGAATATATATATATATATATTATATTTACATGATTTATATCACTTGGGGTGTTTATAATTTATTTACATTATTATATGTAAATAGTGGGCGGGCGGACTACCTACCTCTCTAGGGGAACAAGTGCATTGTGATTGTGCACTGGTTCCCCTACAGCCACCGAGGAGTTGCAGCAGCCGTAGCTCTCAGCCTCGCAGTGAGTCATTGTCTCGCGGGATGATGATGTCATCATCTCGCGAGACTTTGACTGGAGAAGGTCCTCGGCAGTCTGCTGCAAGTAACAGCTGAGCTGACAGAGAAGACGGAGGTAGGAGCCGCTTGTCACTTAGCAGCGCTGCGGGAGTCTGTGTTCCCGCAGCGCTATCTGGTCTTTTTACTAAACCGGTACAAACGGTACAGCCCCTGTTTGCCGGTACAGACCGTTAAAAAACGGCACTGTACCGGCTAAATCGGTATAGTTGGAGGGTCTGTAACACCTGTGGTCATAAAGTAGTTGATACATTGCAAGTCCTACGGGGTAAGTACTTTACACCACTGTAAGTTTGTAGTCCCTCTGACACTTGTCAATAATATGCTGTTCCTAACTTTTAGTTTATAAAAGTTCTGTTGTCGGAATATCTTTTGACGGTAACTTTTCCTGTATGCTGCTGTCTATATCTACTGAAGGATAAATAAAGTTGATACCTGTGTTGCAAATGTTTCTAAGAGAACAGCATTTAGTTATAATCCACCTCCTGAGTTTTGAAATATTCCTGAGTTGGTAGTTTGCCTTATACCTTCAAATGTATTCTTATCCATATACTGTGTATATATATATATGCATTTCCCCCTCCCCCAGCTATTTGCTAAGGCTAGTATCTTAGGGAAGTCTATCCAGCTCAATGGCTGGTAGTACAAATGTCAGCCATCACTACTAGTGTTATGTCTCACACCTGCACTCCTGTGCTACTAATGTACAGTAGCTATGTATGTACAGAGCCTGGAGTCTACTCTCTGATCAGCATTAGTATTCATACCACCGCCTCTATGGAACTGAGGATTTCTCTGCCGGGGTTCTGCTGCCATCACTACCTCAGCTGCCGATTAAAGAGCATATGGTGAGGCTTCAGCCTTGTCCGACAGTAGCCGCCTCCTTCCTATAGCTGCCACCTCTCATGTCTGGTTCCACACCTCCGCTGGCCGCTACTGCTGCTGTTCTGCCTCTGCCTCAATGTTATGAGCATACGTGCCCACCTTCTGGAATGCAGCCACTCAGCTGTAGTAATGGGCCATGACTCCGGCCCCTCACCGCCGATCCCTCCGTGCAGCTCCCCCATCGGGACCACCACTGCTGCTGCTCCATCCCCATGACCTCGGCCTCTGACCCGGCTCCTGGGACCAACACTACCGGTCACTCCAGCAAAGTGCCGCACGGTGAGCTGCTTACTGGGACGCCGCTGTCAACCTGCTTCCCCAGCTCCGGCTGGGCTCCCTCTCCAAATCCACCCCCCTGTGCCCAGGAGCCTCTCTACCACTCAGCTGCCACCTGGGACACAGGGGGGTGAGAACTCCAGCCCTCTCAGTCTGCTGGCAGCTCCTCCTCTCTGTCTCTGTCACTGCCCTTCTTTTTCTGACAGGAACCAAACCACCCCCATCTAAATCACTCCGCCCTTCTTCTAGTGTGTGTGTATCCCATATAATGAGACACATCCCCACCAAAGAAAGAAGTACCATATATATTTACATGTAACTACATGAAATAGATATACTGTACCTGTATACAAAAATGATAGAAGGGCCATGTACATGAATACAATAAATACATCTATATACATATACTTTACCTCACAAATTGTACCTTTATAAATTTTACAATCATTTATGAGTACAGTACTTATTTTAACCCTTAACCAGGGTTACATAATCACGGGAGATGGAACCACGCCCCCTTAAGGGAAAAAAAAATCATTGTTGCAGAGCCCCTCAGCCCAGCGCATATCAGAGGGGGGGGGTTTACGATCTGGATCATTACTCCCCCCCACAGGCAGAGGAGACTGGCTGTTGCAGCATGTGCTGGGCTGCTCAGCTGACAGGGAGGAGGAGGGCGACGTCGGACCTGGGACCCCTGCAGGGGTCCTCCAGCAAGCCCGGGCCTGGGTAATTAGTACCCGCTCCCCCCACCTCTCAGCGCCCCTGCCTGTGCCATGGCAGTTAGGAGCTGATTGGCTGGTACTTTATCTCTGTTCACTTTATCTCCCTCCAATGTTTAGTAAATAGACCCCTTAGTGAGGTTCTCTACATGCTGATCAGAACAATCCACCACACACCAAACGAACCAAGAGATACATTTACTAATGGACAGTTTGTCAAAGTCACTGATTATTGGCAGCTTTGATATAAGGGGAAGGTGTATCAAGCAACTTCACTGCCCCATTTCGCTACTTTTTACACTTCTTGATACATCTCCCTTTAAAACAGCAACATGAATCAGGTTTGTGTAACATCCATTCCTCTTGCTGCCAATAATTATCAACTTTGACAAAAAAATGTAAATATACCCCCAAGTAAGTATACATAGGTACTGCAGTACTGCTGCTAGTGTCAATAGTTTAAAATGGGTTGTGAAATCTAGATTTATGTGTTTTTTTAGACTTTGGGATCAAAGTATTAAACAGATCACTTTCCACAAAATCAATGCGAGGAACTGGCCAAAAGCCTTTCAGAGACTAATACGGCTGACAACAGAGGGCAGTAGCTTACGCTCAGCTGCGGGTGGATCACAGGGCCTGATTCAGAACCGCTCGCGAGCGCTGAACGCTCGCAAGCGGGTCGATGTTGCCCAAGTGCGCATGCGCACGACAGAGGCGGCTCCGTCGTGCGCATGCGCGAGACCCATAACGACGGCTTGGCTGTCGATGGTGATTGACAGCACGCCCCCTTTGGTGGGCGTGCCGGGGGCGTGGCTGCCCAGACGGAGGCGTTCTCATGGGAACGCCTACCGTCTGGGGCCGGCCCCACTGACATCACTAGTGATGTCAGTTGGAGTGCTTTTGGCTCTGATAGAGCCAAAAGCACTCCAGGACTTGCGGCAATGAGACCCTACCGCAAGGGTCTCGTCGCAAGCCCAATGGCCGCGATGGTCTTGACCATTGCGACCATCTTTTTGGCCGCTCGCTATAGCTGTGGGTGGTCACCCACAGCTATGTGAGCGGCCAGGAGGTCGCTCCAAAAGGTAGGAGGGATGGCCCTGATTCAGAGCGAGCGCTCTGTCAGAGCGTCAGGCTCTGAATCAGGGCCACAGTTTGTTTAGGCAAATGTTGAGCATTAGTAATCCCAAAATGATATAAGTATAAAGTAGTTAATCAATACAGATTCTGCAGCCTGCCCAGAACAGTTATTTGTTCTTTCAACTTCAAATCAGATTCCGTTATCTCAGGATAAAATGAGATAACCTGGGTAGGCTGGGTAACCAATACTCTATCACATCACAGTATGGGAACGTTTACATGTGAATTCGTGAGTGTTACAAGATACTTTTCCATATTGGACGGGCTTGTATTCTAGGATTAGAGGACATTTAACTCACTTTACTCAAAATATCCCAGCTGAAAGAATGCAGCCTATAGTGGCCAATATGTTTTCTGCGGCGGACAGTATTTATGTCTTGTATTCATGTCGTTGATTGAACCCAGATTTTGGATGGGAACGAAGAACAGATATATCACGGCTCGGCCTGAGTTTTCTCAGCGCGGGACCGTGGCTGGAATATGTGTTAATGTAGTACGGCCTTCCTGCAATTCAGCCTCATCCCCTGACATCACCCCAGCCCAGCATGGGCACACCACAGATCAAAGCCCCCCTGATATCCCCGCTGACAGCCCTCCGCGATCATTACCCCTAAGTGTGAAGCACTTTCAAATTTTTGTAGTTTTCCTCGGAAATAGATACATTATAATGTCATTTTACTCCTCTGCGACCAAACTGTATCCAGAGTGATCCCCCTGAGCAGCTTTGCAGTGATTGATAAACCCCACTAAAGCCAATCTCCCCAGAGGACTGTGGGTAATAAATATGTCTTATTACGTCAAAGCGTACAATCTGTCATTCATATTATGCCGGGATAAGTTCATCTGAGTTTCTTTATTCCAAATAACACGTTGAGCCCATTGTCAGTCATTATACACATCAGCTTGTATCTCAGGCCAATGTTTCCTTTACTTCTTTACGAGGAAACTCACACACAACACCCTGCTTCCATTAACGTTAGACTTCTACGCCGATCGTGGAAGGTTTTACAGCCTTGGAATGCCGTCTTTAATATTCTCCTCATTTGAAGTTGTCATTAACGTAACATTCAGTATAAATAAATGATCTTTTCCAGGGCATAGGCTGTTTATTTCAAGGGCTTTAGATTGCTTAAGTGCGAAAAGACAGGCTTGATGTACTCAGTGATGTTAAACAAATTCTGACTAGTCAGCTTTAATTGGGCCAAACTTCTTTCCAAGAGCAAAACGCCTGCAATGTACTATGCTATGTAGAGGTGTTTTTTTCTGGGTGTAGTCCATCAACTTCCAGTAATTTGACTGCTTCGTATTCACAAAAGGTGTGTTCATTTAATTCACAATACTGATAATGCTAATAATGGAATATTGTAGAATAATAACGGATGAAATGGAGACATTAATCTTCAATTCTAGACATTTAAGGAAGAATATGGTTTAACATGTCATCCGTCCCCTACGGTAAGGGTTTATGGGTTCCATTTATCGATGAGTTTTATCATACACAATGTTGCGTATGATAATGGTGCTCCAGCCAATCAGTTCCTAACTATTTGTCGGGTTGCGGTCTAGGATCGCCCATTACTCACCTCAGCGCCGGCTCACCCTGACCTCCCGAGCGGTCAGACGCCAGGCGTGGCGGTGAGTGACGCGTTGAGGATTATACCTGGGGTCTGCTAGCACATCCATGTGCTCGCTCCGTGATGTGGTTTCTGCGGTTACTGTCATAGACGCAGCCATGACAGTCTATATCCTGATTAGCCCTTTACCCAATGGTAGCATTGGTTGCTGTCAGCTGACACTATCCTGCAATTGACTGCTACCTTAGGGTATTTAGCCGGGCTCTGGACAACAGGAAGCTGCTTGTACAACGTTATTACATCCAGTGAAAACTTACTGTTGCAGTTTTCCAGGTCCCAAGCTCTGTTGCTCCTAGTGACTTGTTCCTAGTGTATATCCATGGTGAGTACCATCTCATCATACCATTCTCCTGTGCCAGTTCTGTGTCTGAAGCCACAGTGTGTGTACTTAGTACGTCATCCAAGTACCATCTCATCATACCATTCTCCTGTGCCAGTTCTGCGTCTGAAGCCACAGAGCATGTACTTAGTACGGTACGTCATCCAAATACAATCTCCTAGTGCCATTCTCCTGTGTCAGACTTGCGTCTGGATCAACAGAGTGTGTACTCAATACATCAACCCAGTACAAACTTCCAGTATCTTTTTCCTTTGCTTTTCCTGTGATAAGTGTTCTTCCATTTCCCACTTGTGCTGGATACCTGACCAAAGGGACATGACCTGCTTGCTGGGTGCAGCTTAACCCCAAATCCCACTTGGAGGGGTCACTGGTGAACATCTCCCAGTAAGTTAGACTCTGCGCCTTTGGTCAGGTCTAGCCCAACATCTGGTACTGGTGGATAAGGAAGTGATTTGTCCAGGCCCATCTCCTCCTGTTCCTTTTCCAACCTGGGTTCACGTCTTCCAATACCTTGGCAGAGGGTCAGCATAGCCTGAGCGTGACAGTTTGTACAGGCACTATGGAAGCTGCTGGATTGCAGGGTACAGGGGCATTACAAGATCTCGCATCGCGAATCATGATGCAGCACAGCACCAGGTGGCTCAATATCTCCAGGAACTCTCTGGTTAATTACTCTCCATTCAATCAACTCTGGCCGCTATACTTCCTACTCCTTCTGGATCTGCTCCTGTAAATCCTCCAGTAGCAGTAACTCAAAGATCTAATTTGCAGTTGGTCTCTCCTGAGCATTTTGATGGAAACCCCAGACGATGCCAGGGTTTCATCAATCAGTGCAAGATACAGTTCAAGTGCCTACCCCAGAATTTCCCCACTCCAAGGTCAAAGGTGGCATACATCATCTCCTTACTATCTGGGACCGCCTTGGACTGGGTCTCCCCATTATGGGAGCGAGCTGATCCTCTCGTCTCTAATTATGAAAGTTTTATTTGTTCGTTCAAGAGAATTTTCGATGAGCCAGCCCGGACTGCCTCGACCTCCTCTGATCTCTGAGTTTGACAAGGGGCATGTACAATAGGCCAGTATGTGGTTCAATTCTAGACGATCGCTTCCAAGTTAAAGTGGAACGATGAGGCGCTTAGGGCAGCATTTCTTCAATGATTATCCAAGAGAATGAAGGATGAATTAGCGAGATGTTCCTGAGTCCCTATCGGAAGTAATATCATTATGCATTAAGATAGACTTGCGCCATAGAGAACGCCAGCTTAGTGAAGGGCGTGAAGATCATTTCAAAGATTGATTTCTGCCAGCTGCATGTTCTTCCTCTCTTGCACCAACCAAAGAGGAACCCATGCAGATCAACAGGTCTTTGGACTCCGGCTGACGGAACCGCCAATTCCAGAACAAGCTTTGCCTCTACTGTGCGGCCCCTGATCATATTCTTAAAGTTTGTCCTCTCCTACCGGGAAATGAGAGACCCTAACTGGCTCTGGGAGCGTTCGGTTGGTGGTGTTAACTAAGCCTTCCCATTTGTTGAACAGTCTTCTACCGGTGTCTATTCGTTTCATGACTCGAACAAAAAATATTAAAGCCTTGGTGGACTCAGGAGCTGCCGGAAATTTTATTTCTGAATTTCTGACACATAAAATAGGAATTCCAGTTCTTCCTCTTCCAAGCAAGTTGGCCCTTTCTGGAGTAGATAGCAATATTATCCTTGGAGACGTTATATCTTCAGTTACACTACCTGTTTCACTTCTGGTAAGATGTCTGCATCAAGAGGAGTTAGAATTCCTGGTTCTATCTAAAACTCCCCATGCTCTAGTTTTAAGTCTGACTTGGCTGAAAATCCACAACCCCATACTGGACTGGTCCACCATGCATGTCCTGGCTTGGGGATACAATTGTTTTCACCAGTGCCTTCCTCGTGTTGTTCCAGTACGAGCCCAACAAGTCTTCCCTGAAGATTCCTACGTCTGATCAATTAGTTTCTAAACCAGATCTTATTTGCCAAAACCTTATCAAGATTTTGCTGACGTTTTTTGTGAACAAGCTGTGGACAAATTGCCTCCCCATCACCCTTGGGACTGTGGCATCAATCTCATCCATGGGAAGAAGCCACCTCGTGGCCGTATCTACCCTCTTTAAGTTCTGGAAACAACTGCTATGTCTGACTACATAAAAGAAATCCTACCCAAGGGTTTTATAAGACCATCTTCTTCCCCTGCTGGGGCCAGATTTTTCTTTGTTGAGGAAGGTCTTAGACCCTGCATAGATTACCGTGGGCTGAATCAAATCACTGTGAAAAATAGATATCCTTTGCCACTCATCTCTGAGATTTTTGACAAGGTTCACGGAGCGTCCATTTTCACTAAATTGGATCTCCGTGGAGCCTACAATTTAATCCGTATCAAAACAGGGGACGAGTGGAAAATCGCTTTTAATATGCGAGGCAGCCATTATGAGCTCTTGGTGATGCCTTTTGGCTTGTGTAATGCGCCAGCAGTTTTTTAGAGTTACTTCAATGAAATCTTCCGAGATATCCTTTACAAATTGAGAACCTGCAATCGCATCGCCTACATGTCAGAGAGGTTTTGTCCCATCTTCAAAGTCATCATTTGTACGGGAAAAGCTCTAAATGCCTTTTTGAACAGTCCTCCATGCCATTTTTGGCACACATCATATTGGGAAATTCCCTTCAAATGGATTCAGAAAAGTGAAGAGCCATCCAAGACTAGCCCAACCACACTCCTTGAAAGCCATCCAATGGTTTCTTGGCTTCTCTAATTATTATAGAAGATTAATTTTAAACATTTCTACGGTTGTCGCTCCCATCACGGCTCTCGCTAAGAAGGGTGGTAACCCATCTCGTTGGCCTCCGGCAATGGTGGCTGTTCCAAATCTTTGTTAATCACAACTTGAAAAACCCTTCATGTTAGCAGTCAATGCCTCTTCAGTAGGAGTGGAAGCTGTACTGTCTGAAGTGGCTAAAGATAGAAAAAATTATCCTTGTGGTTTCTTTTCTCATAAATTTTCCCTGGCTGAGAAGAACTATTCCATAGGGATCAAGAATTGTTGGCTATAAGATAAGGAGACACCTTTTGGAAGGCACTAAATTTCCTATTACTATCATCACTGAACATAAGAATTTTCTTTATCTCAAAACAGCTCATCGTTTGAATGCCAGACAAACTTGCTTGTCTCTTTTTTTTTCCAGGTTTGATTTTAAAGCCTAATTTCGTCCTGGCATACAAAATAAAAAGGTTGATGCATGCTCCAAGTTCTTTCTGCAACCTCAAGTTCGTCCTATTCTAGATCCTCTTGTCTTTGCTCACATCCAGTTGTTGCCTACTCCTCCACCTCCTCCTGGCAAGATCTTTGTAGCACTTAAGTTGCATAAGAATTTATTAACTTGGGCTCATTGCTCCTTGTTTGCTGGTCACTCTGGCATCCTCAAAACTTTTAAGTTTTTACAGCGCTCTTACTGGTGGCCCATTATGAAGGAAGACGGCCGGAATTTTATTGTTTCCTGTGCCAAGTGTGCTCAGCATAAATCCACGCGCAACAAAGTTATTGACCCTTTGCCTATTCCTGATGTTCCTTGGACTCATCTGTCGATGGATTTTATCTCTGAATTGCCACCTTCCATGGGACATAATACTATCTGGGTGGTAGTGGACCGATTTTCAAAAATGGCCCATTTTATTCCCTTAGTGGGAATTTCTTCTGCTCCACAGTTGGCCAAAATGTTTTTCGTGACATCTTCCATTTTCATGGACTACCCAAAGAGACAGTTTAGGATTGAGGTGTGCAATTTGTGGCCAAATTCTGGATGTGACTTGTAGAATTAAATTGAAGTTTTCCTATCACCCGCAGACAAATGGCCAAAATGAGAGGGTGAATGAGGAATTGGAAACATTTCTTAGACTTTTTGTTTCTTCTCCTAAAGATGACTGGGTTGACTGCCATGGGGATAGGTACCACTCTTCTTCAAATTCTACTCCATTTTTTTCAGTATATGGAAGACATCCGCGTGTTCCAGATTTCCAAGATTTGCCCCCCATGGAAGTACCTGCCGTCACTAATCTTGTGGAATCATTGTCTGATACATGGAAAAATATTCACTCCTCTTTGAAAAAAGCTTCTAGTAATTACAAAAAATGTGCTGATCGAAAACGTCTTGACATTCGTCTTCTGAAGATTGGAGATAGGGTGTGACTGTCAACTAAGAACATTCAACTGAAGGTTCCAAACATGAAATTTGCTCCACGCTACATTGGACCGTATCCTATTCTTAAAATTATCAATCCGGTGGTGTATAAACTGGAGCTACCTCCTCAGTTGAAAATTTCCAACACATTTCATGTTTCTCTTCCACGACCATTAATGCTTAATCAATTCGAGCGTTCTCCACCCAGGACTCCTCAAGTTCAGACTCAATTGGGAGTCGAATTTGAAATTGAGAAGATCCTTGACTCTCGACACCGATTCAATCATCTTCAGTATCTCATTGTATCTCATTGACTGGAAGGGGTACGGACCTGAAAAACGAGCATGGTTCAAGGCATCTGATGTTCATTCTCCACAGCTTGTTGGAGCTTTTCATAAGAAGTTTCCTGATAAGCCTTGTGGGTGTCCAGAGTCCACCATGAAAGGGGGGGGACCTTCAGGTTGCGGCCTAGGATCTGCCGTTACTCACCACAGCGCCAGCTTCCCCTGACCTCCTGAGCAGTCAAACACCAGGCACGGTGGCGAGTGATGCCCTGAGGATTATACCTAGGGTCTGCTAGGAAATCCATGTGCTCGCTCCGTGATGTGGTTCTTGCGGTTACCGTCATGGACGCAGCCATGACAGTTTATATCCTGATTAGCCTTTTACCCAATCGTACTGTAGCATTGGTTGCTGTCAGCTGACACTATCCTCCAATGGATGCTACCTTAGGGTATTTAGCTGGGTTCTTGACAACAAGAAGTTGCCTGTACAACGTCATTACTTCCAGTGAATACTTGCTTTTGCAGCATTCCAGGTCCCAAGCTCCGTTATTCCTAGTGACTTGTTCCTAGTGTTTATCCACGGTGTGTGTACTCATTACGTCTTCTGAGTACAATCTCCTAGAGTCATCTCCGGTGCCAGTTCTGCGTCTGAAGCCACAGTGTGTGTACTTAGTACGTCATCCAAATACCATCTCATCATACCATTCTCCTGTACCAGTTCTGCATCTGAAGCCACAGTGTGTGTACTTAGTATGTCATCCAAGTATTATATCATCATACCATTCTCTCTCAAGGAGACCTGAGCTGAGGGGGTGAAAGGATGAGTAGGCGCACTGGGTGACACCAACCCCAATTGTATAAAATAGAGAAAAAATATACATTGTCCTTGGTGCACTACAGGTACCAGCATGACCCAGTACCTAAAATGGCTGGCAGGGCATCTTGGCACTTGATCAACCACAAGTGCCAGCATGCCCTAGCACCAGGACCCACTGGCACCTTTTTGTGCATCAGGGAAAAATGGAGAGAAAAAAAATTCACTCTGCACACATTGCAAAATATGGGGTCTATTTACTAAGCCTTGGATGGAAATAAAGTACCAACCAATCAGCTCCTGTCATTTTTTAAACACAGCCTATGACATGGCAGTTAGGAGCTGATTGGCTGGTACTTTATCTCCATTCATTTTATCTCCATCCAAGACTTGGTACATAGACTCCACAGCCTGTAAAGTGACATTTAGGAGCTGATTGGTTGGTACTTTATCTCCGTTCACTCTATCTCTCTCCATACCTCCCAACTGTCCCAATTCCAGCTTGACAGTCCTATTGTTCAGTCACTATCCTGCTGCCCTACTCGTGGGCTGTAGTGTTCCGCAGGCGATCGGGAGGGTGGGGACACTCAGACCCAGCCGCAGCTCTGCTCTGCTTAGCAGAGAGCAGCGGTGCCGTGAAGCTAGTGTGGATGCCACATGCATCCACTGTTGCAGACTTACTGGCCTCGGCTACAGAGCTGCGAGGGGCAATCTGATGAACCCCAGCGTTACTCAGATGGCCGATGTTCTCGCTGAAGATCTGATGCTGCGTCTTAGGATGCAGCATTGGGATCTGCGACGTGGTCATTAGCATATGAGTTGTACTGTATTGCACAACTGCTACCCTGCGCTTCCTCTGTATCAGGATGGAAGCACCTGAGGATGAAGGCCGTATGCTAAACATTAGACAAGCAGAGATAGGAGTAAGGTTATGGGGCGGCCACCACCTCACCTTACTACATTATTATTCCTATAGTAGTAAATAAATTATAACATGAAAATTATAACATTAAAAAGAAATAGGAGATATATTTAATTTACTGTCATAAAATATTTCTAACTAGTAATGAACTTTTCTAACAAATGAAGCGTTGCTGGGTTATAGTCTATATGAAAGCGTACAGTATGCTCAGTGCCGTGAGAGGCTTTATATAAAAGTTTATCATCCCCGTATATCAGATTCTGGGTGTTTTCATTTGAATGTTTGGTATTTGTTTTACTGTAACATTACATCTGTTCTTCTATATGATCCAATTGGATGTCTCCATAGTACAACACATGATACATTCTAGTTCCCCTGATCTCTTTCAATTGTTTATTACCCCAGAGCTCTAATAAGCACAGTTCTTATATCCATGTGTCTCTGTATAATTCAGCAAGTGTGCCTGTATGTATTTAGCACAAAGAAAACCCCTTGTCCAAGCTCTACTATTTTATTGTTATTATTATCATGATCATTATTATTATTATGATTATATATTATTATTCTATTTCTGGATCAGACTCCTGGACAGGCCTAAGTACTTTGTACATGCCCCGCCCCCTATCGGCGCCCCCTGCATGTCAGGCTGCAGAATATTAGCTGAAAAGGTTTCACTAATACCATTATAAAGGGGACCTACTGGAAGACGGCATTAATGTTAATTCTCAATAAATGGTATGCACTTGGGAAACCTGCGAACTAATCCCGACAGCCGGTTTCCCGACTGCTTAATCCTGGCGAGGGTTAAATGACAGGTGTCTAAATCTAGATGCCTGTCATTTTACCGACACCGGGAGACCGGCGCCCGGCATCCCGATCGCAGGGACGCCGAGTGCAGATAGCTGCGGGGGGCGAGGGTTAGGTTAAGGGTTCCCGGGGGGGGACTTAGGGTTAGGCACCCCCCCGGGAGGTTAGGTGTAGGCTAGGGGGAGGGAGGGTTAAGGTTAGTTACCCCCGGGGGGGAGTTAGGGTTAGGCACTCCCCTCGGTGGCAGGGAAGGGAGGGTTAGGTTTAAGCACTTAGAGGGCGGATTAGGGTTAGGCACTGGGGGGGAAGGTTAGGGTTAGGCACCCCTAAGGGAGGGTTAGGGGAGGGAATTAGGTTAGTGAATACTTACCTTAGGGACGATCACGATTTTCACCCATGTCGGGCAGCCGCTGTCGGGATTCCAACCGCCGGACAGGCGTCCGGCAGTAAATCATACCGATTCCCAATAAATTACCCTGGCTACCACCCATCCCTCATACTGTTATGAAAAAATGTATAATGTAATGGCAGTACCCTCCACGACCTGCCATCCGGAAGGTGCAACTTTATATCTTTGGGAACCGTATTGTGCTGCTAGGGATTGGGGGGGTACATTTAAAATGTGCCGACAGGTTTCAAGAGGGGATACCCCTAGCTGTACTGCCAATCACAGAGAGAAAATAAAGCTGCCCAGCAGGGGCGTAACTAGCTCTTTGGAGGGCCCCATAGCAAAGTTGCACACAAGCTTCATGGTGGGGTTCAGCCAATATAGTCATACGAACAAAAAAAAAATGTTTAAAATATATATATACAGTCAGGTGCATAAATATTGGGACATTGACAGAATTTTCATATTTTGGCCTCTATTCACCACCACAATGGCTTTGAAATGAAACAAACAAGATGTGCTTTAACTGCAGACTTTCAGATTTAATTTGAGGGTAATTACATCCAAATCAGGTGAAAGGTGTAGGAATTACAACGGTTTCTACATGTGCCTCCCAATTTTTAAGGGGCCAAAAGTAATGGGACAAACTAAACAATCCTAAATCTAACTTTCACTTTTTAATACTTTGTTGCAATCCTTTGCAGAGAATTACAGCCTGAAGTCTGGAACACATAGACATCACCAGACGCTGAGTTTCATCCCTGGTAATGCTCTGCCAGGCCTCTACTGCAAATGTCTTCAGTTCCTGCTTGTTCTTGGGGCATTTTCCTTTCAGTTTTGTCTTCATCAAGTGAAATGCATGCTCAATCAGATTCAGGTCAGGTGATTGACTTGGCCATTGCATGACATTCCACTTTTTAGCCTTAAAAAACTCTTTGGTTGCTTTTACAGTATGCTTTGGGTCATTGTCCATCTGCACTTTGAAGCGCCGTCCAATGAGTTCTGAAGCATTTGACTGAATATGAGCATATAATATTGCCCGAAATACTTCAGAATTCATTCTGCTGCTTTTGTCAGCCGTCACATCATCAATAAATACAAGGGAACCAGTTCCATTGGCAGCCATACATGCCCATGCCATGACACTACCACCACCATGCTTCACTGATGAGGTGGTATGTTTTGGATCATGAGCAGTTCCTTTCCTTCTCCATACTCTTCTCTTCCCATCACTCTGGTACAAGTTGATCTTTGTCTCATCTGTCCATAGGATGTTGTTCCAGAACTGTAATGGCTTTTTTCGATGTTGTTTGGCAAACTCTAATCTGGTCTTCCTGTTTTTGTGGCTCACCAATGGTTTACATCTTGTGGTGAACCCTCTATATTCACTCTTGTGAAGTCTTCTCTTGATTGTTGACTTTGACACATATACACCTACCTCCTGGAGAGTGTTCTTGATTTGGCCAACTGTTGTGAAGGGGTTTTTCTTCACCAGGGAAATAATTCTTCTGTCATCCACCACAGTTGTTTTCCGTGGTCTTCCGGGTCTTTTGGTGTTGCTGAGCCAAACAGTTGATTTGACCACACCTAATGTATTTGCTATCTCTCTGATGGGTTTGTCTTGATTTTTCAGCCTAATGATGGCTTGCTTCACTGATAGTGACAGCTCTTTTGATCTCATATTGAGAGTCAACAGCAACTGATTCCAAATGCAAATGTCACACCTAGAATCAACTCCAGACCTTTTACCTTCTTAATTGAGAATGACATAATGAGGGAATAGCCCACACCTGTCCATGAAATAGCTTTTTAGTTGATAGTCCCATTACTTTTGACCCCTTTAAAAGTGGGAGGCACATATAGAAACCGTTGTAATTCCTACACCGTTCACCTGATTTGGATGTAATTACTCTCAAATTAAATCTGAAAGTCTGCAGTTAAAGCACATTTTGTTTGTTTCATGTCAAAGCCATTGTGGTGGTGAATAGAGGGCAAAATATGAAAATTCTGTCAATGTCCCAATATTTATGCACCTGACTGTATATATATATATATATATATATACAGTTACACATGTATACAGGGGATGCAGTTATTATGCCGGCGGATGGGTTGCCAGCAGTTGAATACCGACGCTGCAATCCCGCCGCACGGGTATAATGCTGACGCCAATATCCCAATGGACATCAGGATACCAACATCGGCATCTTGACCGCCAGAATCCCGAACGTCCAGATGGCGAGTAAGTATAAAGGTAAGTCGGGGAATGGCGTGGTTAGGATTAGGCACCTCCGGGTGGATTTAGGGATAGCCACCTTCCCGGGAGTGTTAGTGTTAGCGTGAGGGGAGGGGGGGTTAGGGTTAGACACCCCCGGGGGGAGGTTTAGAGTTAGGCCCCCCGGGAGGCTTAGGTTTAGGGTCGCGGAAGGGGGGGTTAGGGTTAGGCACTACTGGGGGGGACTTAGGGTTAGGCAACCCCCGGGAAGGCTAGGTTTAGGCACCACTAATGGTGGGTAAGGGGTGGGGGGGGGGCAGGGGAGGGTTAGATTACTTACCCAGACGCATCGGGATCTCCTGCTGTCGGGCTTCTGGAGGTGGTTTTTTAACCAGCGGCTAAAGAGCAGTCGATATTTCAATACCATTCCGTATACAGTATATATATATATATATATATATATATATATATGTATATATGTTATCTATATACCTATAAACATATATTTTAGGATGAGCATATTATATTTTGGAAGAAATTATAAATCCCTTTCACTTTCGCTGCACCACAGTGTCACTCAGAGTCTATCCGCAAATTGCGCTCCGACGACTTGAGCCTTGCCCCTGACTTCTGCACTAGAGTCCCCGCCCGGAGCCCAGTGGAGAGAGAGACTGGCTAGAACAGTCAGTAGCTCTTGAGCGGTGCGGCTGGCAGAAGCACAGTGATCAATAAGTGACCACACAGTCCCGATGATCCCCCGCCATACCCATATCATGCCCACCTGTTGTCAGAGAAGTGGGCATTCTGGTGGCTGGTTGACACAATTTGCATTTTTGCAGCAATGTAGAGATTGCGGTAGGCTGTGCTGATACCGTTAATGGTGCCACATCCTCCACACCGCTAACCGTGGCTTCCCCCTCCAGAATCTCCCAGCTAAAAAGGCAGCAGGTATGGGCTGAACCCAATGGGATTTTAGCATTCATTCCAAATCTAAAGCTGGCCACACACTAGACCAACTTACATCCAACCAGCCAACTAGTTGATTGGTTGGAATGAAAATCTGGTAAGTTATATTAGCAAAAGACAATCAGCAATTTGCTCCCAAACACCGGAAAATGGACAAAAACTGATGTTTGAACAAATTGTTTAGATCAAACATTTAACAAACTTGTCTGAACGACCATTGTCATCTGTTTTCTGGTATTTAGGAGCAAATTGCTGATCATCAGTTACTCCCATTCCTTACCAGATTTTCATTCCAACCAATCAACAAGTTGGCTGGTTGGATGTAAGTTGGTCTAGTGTGTGGCCAGCTTAAGTCCTAGTCCATCTGCAGAACACGGTGCAATTGTTCTCAGATTTACATTTCAAAATTGTATTCTGCAAATATTTTTTCAGTGGGTTTCAGCATTTGGGCAACTCCTACACTAAGGATTTGTTACAGCCCCAAATTAGGTAATTATTGTATCTTATCTTGGAAAGTTATTTTCAGAAGTTTGGTTTGATTTGAGTCCGTTTTTTATTTGTCCAGACGTGAAGCAATCTCCCGCAGGAGAAACTCGCAGCGGCGTCCACAAAATAACCCCACAACTGGAATGATTGCATAAAACAAATTACTGGTGTGAGGTCACTATCCAGTTTCTGAGAGTGAATCAGCTCTCGTCCTCTGAGATGGGATGCTGCATGTGATGACAGGAATACTGGCGTGCCTTTATTTAGTGATCAGGGGACAACAAAAATTAGGGATCTGAGGCCAAGTGAAGCCACAGCCTTGTAGTGTACAGATAGTTCTATACTCTGTGGAACTATGGGAATGTTCTTTCACCAGTGTAATGCTATTTGCTTAACTACCTTTAAATCTGCGTTGTTCCAACAACTGGACACAGACGAGAAGTCATCAAAATATTTCAACCCTGGGACCTTGATGCACATTTTATTGGACAAGACTATGTGCTAGTTTATTGTCGCCTTTTATAAATGTGCCTCATAGAGAAATGAAAAGCATATCTGACTGACACCAAGGGGTAAATTTACAAAGAATGGAGTTCTATTTAAGAAGTGGTGTTGCCCATAGCAACCAATCAGATTCTACTTCTCATTTATCTAGCACCTTCTAGAAGATAATACCTGGAATCTGATTGGTTGCTATGGGCAACATCACTTCTTAATAGAACTCCCATCTTAGTAAATTTACCCCCAATTATTATTACAAGATGCTGGATCAGAAGTAGAAGACTATTACACACACACTCCCAAATTTGTGGAACTACAGCATGCACCTCCAGCCAACTACTTCACTCAATGACATTTGCAGACACCTCCCACACTTTGTACCAATTGATATGTTCCACAGTAAGTTCCTGTGTGTCAGATAATTATTTATTTCATTATCATTAGATTAACCCACTCCAGTGTGTGCATGATACTAATATTAACAGTGGTTACAATAGAGAGTACACACAAGGATGTCTTTATATGTAGGGGATGATCTGGGACAGAGAGAGACCAGAATGTGCATGTCAGGCTGATGGGGAACTACAAATGGAAGCATGCCCTGCCAGCCTCTATGTGTGGTATGTATGACACAAGCAGAGCAATGCGTCTTGAAAAAATGTTTTTACTGTTTATTTCCCAATTATCATTAAATGTGTTTTGTTTGGATTGAATGGGATTGAAATACCGGCGGCTCAAATCCCGACAGTGAGAGGCCGACAGGTGAAGATCCCATCACCCGGTGGTAATTATGCTAACCCTCCCCTCTCCCCCCCCCAACCCTCCCTTAGGGGTGACTAACTCTAACCTCCCCCCATGGGTGCCTAAACCTACCCCCCCTCCCAACACCCTAAACCTAACCCTCCCAGGGGGGTGACTGACCCTAACCACCCCCTAGTGCCTAACCCTAACCTTCCCCGGGGGGGGTGCCAAACACCAAGTCCCCCCGTGGGTCCCTAAACCTAACCCCCCCATCCCCGGGCTAAGTGTATACTTACCCAGCAGAGAGGAGGATCGTTCCTCTCTGCATGCACCCAGCGTCTATTCTCCAGCGCCGCGGTGATTGCTGCATCGCTGTTCTTCCCACCCATGGGACATTGCGGCCCGCGGGTGGGGACTGCACCTGCCATGTTGTTGTAGTGGGTCGCCGCCAAAAGTGCAGGGCGCATTCTAGGGCAGGATTAAGGGGGGGGTAGACTCTGCTCTGTGTGGCTTGAAGGGGGCCCCCACAGCTAATTTGCCCTGGGGCCCCCACAAGCCTTAATCCGGCTCTGGTGCATGCCCTTTTGAAATCGGGCAGGGTGCGGCACCCTGCTATAATTGCCTAGCGGGAACGCTAGTCCTGTGAGGCCATTGTTGTTGTTTGCATTACACTTTACGCAAAATCTCAGCTCTGCCTAGATGTTGGGACTTGTAGTTCCACTACATCTGGAGAGACATACATTACCTATCTCTGCTCCAGGATTCAGGACATTTTAATAAAAGTGTTACTTATATATGGACAAGTCCTGGGCTGGCTGGACGTGCTGCTCTACAACAGCTGAAAAACCGCAGCTTCCCTAATCAGGAATAGTGCGCCAAATATGCCATAACCACCATGTGCCAAAGTTATCAAAAGGTTCAAAGGGGACTGATTCAGAGATGGAGGCAATGGCACTTTTTACACAGATCGAGCAATTGTTTGCTAAGGTGCGAACGCACTCGCAAAGTGGGTGACAGGTAGTCAGTGTTTGGGGGTGATAACATGGGGGGTGGTTAGAAAAACGCAGGCGTCTGACCGTTTAAATGCTGTTATGTGGGTGTGCATAAATTAGCCATTGCCATCTCTTACGTTGCATGGAAGCTCTCTGCGTATCAGCCTGCTGTGCGTCGGTTGTACCAATGTTTTATGCAGTTGCACGTCATCGTACGGATATGAGAAGGCAGCAGTGGGTGTCCCTATGCTGGGCTGTGCTTTGGGAGGCATTAGCATATTTTAGCAACTGTGATCTGTGAGAGAATGCAGCTGCGTTTGCATTACCCTCACTGAATCAATCCCAAAGTCTATTTGTAACTACTTTGTATTAAGTAACTGCCTTTGAATTAAGTAAATGTCTCCCTCTTGTGGCTAAATAACAATAAGCAGCTATTATGTTTTACTTTTTACACCTTGTACAGGGAATTCCCCAGCCAAATTTAAGAGGTGCTTATTATTTAATTAGGACGGGTAATCTATTTTAGTGCAGGTCAGGGCCATAGAGAGCTGTGTCTCGGGCTGGGTATATTCACGGGCGTGACCTAAGGTAAGAAGGTGTGGCTACGTCTCCTTACAAAACAATTAGGAAATATAGTATTTATTGTGCCGTGCGCTCCACAGGAGGGCGGTCCCCCACAGATGATCAGTAGCAGCAGCCTCCTGAACACATTGCAGCTGCTGACAGGTAAGGAAGGGAGGGAGGGGGGGACACCCGAGCTGGGCCCCTCCATCCAGCCGAGCCCGGGTAATTAGTACACACTCCACTCCCCCCTCTCGGTGCCCCTGCGTACCCAGCAGAGCCAGACTAAGGCCCCACAGGGTGTTAAGCAAGATAATAGATCAGGGTCCATATATATATATATATATATATATATATATACACAGCGGGTAAAATAAGTATTGAACACATCAACATTTTTATATTATATTTGTACAGGGGCTACTGTAATGAAATTTTCACCAAATGTCAGCAACGACCCATGCAATCCACACATGCAAAGAAATCAAACCATAGATGTCCATAAATTAAGTTATGTGTAATAATGTGAAATGACACAGGGAAAAAGTATTGAACACGCTTACTGAAATTTATTTAATATTTGTACAAAAGCCTTTGTTGGTAATGACAGCTTCAAGACGACGCTTGTATGGAGAAACTAGTTGCATGCATTGCTCAGGTGTGATTTTGACCCATTCTTCCACACAAACAGTCTTCAAATCTTGAAGGTTTTGTGGGCCTCTTCTATGAACTCTGGAGCTGATTCAGACCCGCTCACTAGGATGTGATCGCTCGTAGCTGGACAGTATTTTCAATCTGCGGATGCGCTTGCATTGCAATGCGCGTGCGCGAATCAGTGCGAATGCCCGGGAAGCGATCGCTCGCTGCGCATAGACAGCCCAGCAGAGTGAGTGAGAGGAGAAGCCATTTGTGGGTGGTGTCGAAGCCAGATAATTGGCTGAGACAGGATCGGTTTAAAATTAAATCTGCACGATGCCACTTTGCAACTGGCAATGAGGCGCCATTTTGTGACTGGCCGCCCAGCGCCATTTTAGTGAATCTCGCCCATTATAAGTACATGCAGCAATGCTATTATTTAGCGTCGTGTGATTCCCACGCAATGGAAAGAAGTTAAAAGTCCTCACCATATAAATACAGACAGTCACTAAAACATATAAAATTATTAACCCTGCAAAACACGTACCATGGTGTACTCCACAAACACGTAGTCGCACAACGCTAACTAGCGTCTTTTCTCAATTCCACAATACTTACACACTGCACACTTACATAAAAGGTTCCCTAGTATTAAAGTGTAATAATCAAGGTTTCTTCAGTAATATTAAAGTTGTGAAATAAAGGTTATCTGATATCTAAGGTTTAGTACATGGTAAGCAGACCTCGTTTGGTGTTGTACTAATCCACTGTGTCTCCACAGATTTCCAGTATCATCGGTGAGAAGATCGCAACATGTGTCTGCAAGTTTTGGAACTTAGAGAGTTAGGGATTGAAATGTTTCCTGTAATGCAGTCAGTCTAATTTATTATGCAGTGGGAAAAAGGACACAAAGGGCTGTTGGAGGCTGGTTTGTGTCCATTCGAACTGACCTATGAACTATCCTGTAACAGAAGACCCATGAAGAAGAACCAATTGAATCATGCCAAACTGTTCTATTGTATTACCTATCTCTGCTAGATTATATATGTGGGCTCTCTGAAATAGGTTCCCAGTCTGCTTGCTTTGCTGTTGACGGAGGTTTCTATTTTGATGCTGGGATCTGGGTCCAGAAGCGCGTGCATATATAACAACTGTACCTTGGGTCTGTATGATTTATTTACGCTAATTGTATTTAGATCACAGCGTGTAACCATCTGTTTTTATATTGAATAATAACTTTTTGTGCTTTGGAACCACACTCAAAGTCTGAAATTATTTATTTATTGTGCGACTCATAACGCTATATAGCGACAATTTTAGAAGGTATAGGAAAGCAGGAATCCATAGTTGGGGGCTCGCAGTGTGAATCACGCTACCAGTCACTTCACACTCGGTAGCGATCTCTCAGCAAAAGGGTGGAGGCGCCATAGCATTGTGCCTTCGAAAATCTGCTACCACTTTGTTGCTGAGAGTCGGCTACTCGTTATTGAGCTTAAGGAGCGCTGATTAGAATACAGGGACAAGGGAGGAAAAAGTTTGTTTTCCTTCATTGATATATATATTTTTTTTGTTTAAAAGGACTAGTCGCACAATAGCGTATACGTATTTCCTGTATTGCTGCCACGTGTTTAAACAAAGCCATTGAGAGTACACGGTGATATTGATAGATAGCATTGTTGTAAAATATCTTGATCAGTGTTGCCATAAGCTGGGAAAACGTGTATTTTTCTGTGCAGGAAAAGGGTGTGTAACAGTGAATATTTGTTGGTAGGGGTAACATGTTCCCTAGTTAAGGTATCGTATGACCCTTAAGTGCTAGGCACCTGGTGTCGGCCTAGTGGCTCGGTAGTAGATACCGCAGTCTATACACATAAGCGGGTGTAGTTGTTGTCTTTGTTGTAGTTTCAGCTCTCAGTGTGATTACAGTATTCAGTGATCAGTTAGGGTTATTTGAGCATTGTAATTGAACCGCACAGTTTTGGCTACATTGTGATTGTGAACTGAGTAGAGGGTGGACGAAATCACTGAAAAGCGTAGGTGTTATTGGAATGCCTACATGCTAGCAGTTGAAAGGTAGTCAAAAAGGGATTAGTGCGTGGAAGCAGCCTGGTTATTCTTCCATAGGTGCGTGGAAGCATCCTGCTAATATCGTCCGCAGGTAAGTGAAAAGTATCTTGACTGTCTTTCACCAGTCTAAATCTCTATTGAAAAGCTTAGGGTTCTCCCAGAATGGGAGCCAAGCAAACGGTAGAGATGTTAGATGATGTGCTGCTGTTGGAAGCGCCGCTTGGGTCGGCACGCCATATTATGCATACTAAGTACGGTGCTTATGCAATTAGGTACTGTGATGTATGGTTTAAAATGACGATGAAGAGTGTTAGACCGTTCCCCAGAATTGGCAGCTTTGATAAGCAGATATTCAACAATGTCCAAGATAGCATCTGTATGGTGCACTCTCGAATGAAAAAGGTAAAATATAACGAGTGTTTAAAGTTGTGGCAGCATGAGGGGGATGCGTGGCTTAAAAGTGTGCACGCTATGCAAACTAGCGTCGCGAGCACATTACAGGAGAGTGCATGCACAGCACTAAACTGCGGCAAGGTAGTGTGCATGCGCACTGGGCCAACATCGACCCGCTTGCGAGCGCTCAGGGCTCGCGAGCGGGTCTGAATCAGGCCCTTAGAGAGTTAGGGATTTAAATGTTTCCTGTAATGCAGTCAGTCTAATTTATTATCTAGCGGGAAAAAGGACACAAAGAGCTGTTGGAGGCTGGTTTGTGTCCATTCGAACTGACCTATGAACTATCCTGTAACAGAAGACCCATGAAGAAGAACCAATGGAATCATGCCAAACTGTTCTATTGTATTGCCTATCTCTGCTAGAGTATATATGTGGGCTCTCTGAAATGGGATCACAGTCTGCTTGCTTTGCTGTTGATGGAGGTTTCTATTTTGATGCCAGGATCTGGGCCCAGAGCGCGTGCCTATGTAACAACTGTACCTTGGGTCTGTATGATTTATTTGTGCTAATTGTATTTAGATCAGTGTGTAACCATCTGTTTTTATATTGAATAATAACTTTTTGTGCTTTGGAACCACACTCAAAGTCTGAAAGCATTTATTTCTTGTGCGACTCATAATGCTATATAGCGACAATTTTAGAAGGTATAGGCAGGCAGGAATCCATAGTGGTGACAGGGACAGTCCACTAGAAACAGGGGGAGTGGAGGTGCGAACACAGGCGTGCCTGAGTGTCTCAACACCATTTCAGAGGTGTGCATAATTAAAAGGCAACGTCATAGAACACGTCACTTGCAGTGCTTGCGGAAGGGTATAGTCAACCTCAAGCGCTGCGATCGCAATTTTTTCACAATATATATCCATGTGAAAAAATTGGCACTCAGGAATTCCAATAATGCAACTGCAGTCTCAAGGTTTAAAAACTCTTAAACTATATAGGTAACTTAAACAACATAAAATTTTTGCGACTCACCCAGGATCGGGCACACAAGATCTATTTTTTGAAGAATTATTACAGAGTTCTAAATTTCATCCTCAATCAACTAATGCATCAATTAAAACCTTTGTCAGATTGTTGGAATCAGAAGTAGTACAGCATGAAACTGATATTAAGAAATCATTTACTAATCTGACTGGAGCTGAATTCAAGGCCCTTGAATTCATAATAATTCATAATAATGTTATGAAGCACTGAGGTCCTTGAGGGCTGATGTGTACTTGGCTCGTTGCAGCCTAGAGGGCTGAGATATATTTGGCTGGTAGCAGCCTTGAGGGCTGATGTGTAGCAGGGAATCCACACAGACGCTGGAGTGCAGCAGAGACTGCTGAGATGTTAATAATAGAAAGTTAACCGCTCAGTGCGCAGCCGGTCACCGGATGGAGAGGAGGGGGCCGGTGTCGGAGACTGCACACGGGCCCCCTTCTCTCTAGAAACATGCCCCCTGCTTAGATTATACATTATATTATACATTATATATATGTTACATTATACTGCACAGGACTATGGTGTATTTTCTACAATGCACTGCTGATATTAATCTGGTACATTATCATGCAAATTTGTAATACATGGCTATGATCCACTAGCCTTGGAGAAAACGGGAAACAAAGTATTAAACATTTCAGGGACAGTGCTCTTTTATCTATCAAACTACACAAGTCAACACAAAACAAGATTATTTGGTCAACAAGATATACTGTAATACTAGGACTCATAAAATGAGAACTGCGACAAATTCTAATTGGCCCATAAACTCATCTGGGCAAATCTGATTGGATTTTCCCACTTTGCATGATAAAAATAGCATCCTTGTTTCTCAAGAGGTAAAAACATACAAGATTATGTAGTGCGCTCGGACATTAGTAGATTTGGTAAAAACAATACCGGAAATTTTTTAGGCCCCCGCAAAAAGGGTTGCTTTAAGTGTAGAGGGTGCGTTATCTGCAGCTATATACTGACTGGAGACACCATCAAACATCCCTACATGGGTAGCACTTTTAAGATCCATCATACTTAGCTGCACTAGTCGGTATGTGATTTATTGTTTGAGTTGCCCGTGTGGCAAATCGTATATTAATAAAACCAAAAGGCCATTCAAGGAGAAGATGGCTTTGTACAGATCTGCGATCCATCCGCTCAGGCACTAGTGAGCAGCCTGTGGCTAGGCATTTTGCCGCAATGGGTCACTCACTTGCTTCTATGAGACATACGATAGTAGATCAGATACCCCCTTTGGTAAGAGGTGGTGATAGAGGTAAGCTTCTCTTACAGAGGGAAGCAAAATGGTTTTATTTGATGGACTCTCTGGCACCTAGAGGCCTTAATAAGTCCATGGGTGTACAATGCTCCATGCAGACCTGGCGGAGATGCAGGAGTTAGCGATGGCGGGACCCGGCGGATGTAGCAGGCGTTAGCGGTGGTGGGACCCGGCAGAGGTGCAGACATTAGCAGCGGGACCCAGCGGAGGTAGTGGGCGTTAGTGGTAGCGGGACCCGGTTGAAGTAGCAGGCAGAGGTAGCGAGCATGGCAGCTGACCAGGATACGAGAGGATCCAGTCCCTGCCAGCCATTCTGCCGAGTTTGGCAGCGGTGCCATTTTCAAAAATGGCGCTTCAGCGCCGATTTCACAAATGGCACCTCGGAGCCATTTATTAATTTCAAGATGGCCGCCGTCATCACCCCACCCCCTCGGCTGGCTTATATAAGCCAGCGCGAGGCAGCGGATGGCAGTCCATCAGCGGGAAAGGAGCATTGAAGAGAACTGAATATTAAAGACACCTGGAAGCCCTGGGGAGGCGGCAGCCATGAAAAAGAGCTTGAAGGCCGCCACCCCCCAGGTGAAGATGCCGGATGCCCTGGGGAGGCGGCAGCCCCCAGATGAAGACGCTGGAGGCCCTGGGTGGGCGGCACCCATTAAAAAGAGCTTAATGACCGTCGCCCCCCAGGTCAAGATACAGTATAATAATCTTTTATTAAAATATTAAAATGTATTGTGTTTATTTTCATATTTTCTTTACAGGCGGACTACAGGTGTCAGCAGGCCAGTAATGCCCGCATGCTGGTACTTGTGGTTCTTCAAGTACCAGCATGTGGGGGAGGCTTGCTGGGAGCTGTAGTTCACCTACAAAAGACAATATTAGTACATCTATTTTTTACACTACACTTTATACAATCATTCCGGTACCCACCGCCCAGGGGTGCCGGGGATAGCCCTGGAGAGGGGGACCCCTTTATTTGGAGGGTCCCCACCTCCCCAGGGATTCTCGGCCTGGGCAGACTAGTGGTCAGGGGTAATGCTTTGGCTGGGGGATCCAGTGAAAGGGTTCCTCTGGCTGTGGCATTACTCCGGTGCTGGTACTGGATAATACAGGGGACCCCTATGCTTTTTGACCCCTGTATTCCCAAAAACCAGGACTGGCTCAGCTGAGCCCAGTGCTGGTTTGCTAAATACAGGAGGGGCTTCCTGATTCAGAGCCGCTCGCTATTTGCGGTCGTTCGTTTAAAAAAAAGGGGTGGCTATTCAAATGAACCGTTCGCACTTTGCGGTCTGTTCACGCCTCTAAGTCTGAACGAGCGAGCAAAACTTGAAAAATACGCCCCCTGGCCGCTCGCATCATATGTCATGTCCGCTATTTATTAGATTAATCAAGTACATCGAACAGCGTATGAACTGCTCGCTATTCTTGTGATTGTTTTTTTCTACCGCTATTTTGCGAGTAGTTCTGACTAGAAAAAAACCAAGTGACGTGGTCGCTGACGCTGCTGTATTAATTATGCACACCCATAAAACGCCCGTTTTGACCTTTGAGCACGCCTGCGTTCTGATCTCCACTCCCCGTTTTCAAGCACCTTCCCCTGTTACCACCCACATACGCCTCCTCCTGTCACTCAAAATAGCAGACATTCGCTATTTTGCGAACAAACGAGTTTCGGCCACACTGACTGGTTCGCGCATACGTATTACAAATTTACAATCCTTACGCATGCGCAGTTGTGCGAACATCGCTCAGTGCGAACGAGCGGCCGCTTACGAGCGGCTCTGAATCAGGCCCATTGTCCCTCTATGGAGTAAAATCCTTTGATGTAGGCAATATAAGGATGACCTTGTTAGTAATTACATATGTCAAATGACAATTATGAAATAATTGTCATTTCATAATTATGAAATAATATTATTATTATTTTGCCTCAGAAACTTACCTTAATAGTCCCTGGTAGGTCCCAGCTGTCATTATGACATCACTATGACAGTGCAGAATGTGTCATAATGGAGCCTGGGCTCAGGTTGATATAAGAGGCCTTACTGGTCTGTGTCTTGGGTATGCAGTAGGGAAGCCGGCGGACGTAATCCCGACAGCTGGCTTCCCGAGTGCTTTATCCCGGCGAGGGTTAAATGACAGGCGTCTAAATCTAGACACCTGTCATCTTACCGATGCCGGGAGACCGGCGCCCGGCATCCCGATCCAAGTGATGCCGAGCGCTGCTGCGGACAGCCGCGGGGGGGAGGGTTAGGTTTAGGGCTCCCGGGGGGGACTTAGGGTTAGGCATCCCCCCGGGAGGTTAGGGTTAGGCTAGGGAAAGGGGTCTTAGGGTTAGGCACGCCCCCGCGGTCTTAGGTTTAGGCGGCGGGGAAGGGGGGGTTAGGTTTAGGCACTTAGAGGGGGGATTAGGGTTAGACACTGGGGGGAAGGTTAGGGTTAGGGGGGGAGGTTAGGTTAGTTAATACTTACCTTGGGACGATCGGGATTTTCAGCCAAGTCGGCCTGCCACTGTCGGGATTTGAACCGACGATTCCCTGTCTTGTGGCAGTTTGCAGAGGGGAAAGAGCCACACTCATCCCCTGTCACCACATCTAGTACCACACCACAACCCCACCATCCCTACCCCTAACACATCCACTTCCTCTACCTCCACTAACACCCCCACCCACCTTCAGCCACTGCAGGCAATCCCTGTGGCACAAGCTAACATGGTAGTAGGAGATTTAATAGGGTGGAAGTGGAAGTAAGGGGTGTTGGTGGGGTGTTGGGGAGGGTGGAACTAGGAGTAGTAATGGTAGAGTGGGGGATGATCGTGAAGGGGGGTAGTGAACATGGTGGTAGATGCGGGGGCAAACGTTTGGCCTAATCCATTTGCATACCTCTCAACCAAGCCCAGTGTGACGGTCAACAGGTGCATGATGCGTGACCATGCAACAAAAGTAACGCGTAATGGGGGCTTGATGTGTGGTCACACCCCCAGCGTGATGGGCAATGGGGTCATGATGCGTGAACATGCCCCCAAAGTGATGCGCAATGGAGGTTTGATACGCGGTCCTACCCCCAGCATGACATACAGCCAACTCCCTTCTAGCAGATGTTGAAAGGTATGCACTGGAATGGACGAGGCTGACACTATACCATCCTGCAATCGCAGCTGCAATTTTCACACGGAACGCAGCTGCAAACATATGCTAATGCCTGCTAAAGTACAGCAGGCATAAAGACTCCCACTGCTGCCTTCTTATATCCATCCAACCTCGCTCTTCTGCGTAAACATCGGTGCCATCGACGCACATCGGCCTATCTCACAGCATTTGCACCAGGTCTGACCTGCCGCAGATGCTGCAAGTCTCTTCGCACGCAGAGAGTTCTCAAGCTGTGTATGTAGTCACAGTGGCTAATTTATTCATGTTCATGAAAGGGCATTCAAACGGATAGGCGCGCCTGCATTTTTCCAACCACTCCCCCATACCTCCCAACATGACCCTCTCCAGAAGGAACACAGTGCTCTGGTCCTGGGCTTCCCTGGTAATTTATGATTGGTGGCGGCTCCAGAGGTGGGGCTGCAGTACAGTCCAATATTGAAATAGGGGAGTCACACCAACTGCCAGTGAGTCCCAGCCAGTGATGTTTGGCTGCGTGTGAAATGACAGTTGGTATGGCTCCCCTATTTGAATTTTGAACTGCGCTGCAGCCCCGCCTCTTACCAGGGAAGTCCAGGACCAGAGCATTGTGTCCCTCCTGGAGAGGGTCATGTTGGGAGGTATGCTCCCCCGTCAACCACCCCCAAACGCTCACAGCCTGTCACTCACTCTGAGATGTCGGTAAGTATGCTCTGCATTAGCGGGTACTTAGAACACATCTATGTACGCTATAAACAAACACACTTTACAGGGTACTTGGTGACCCATACCTCCCAACATGACCCTCTCCAGGAGGGACACAGTGCTCTGGATCTGGATTTCCCTGGTAATTTATGATTGGTGGAGGCTCCAGGGGTGGGGCTGGAGCACTGTCCAAAATTCAAATAGGGGAGTCACACCAACTGCCAGTGAGTCCCATCCAGTGATGTTTGGCAGCGTGTGAAATGACAGTTGGTGTGACTCCCCTATTTGAATTTTGAACTGTGCTGCAGCCCCACCTCTTACCAGGGAAGTCCAGGACCAGAGCATTGTGTCCCTCCTGGAGAGGGTCATGTTGGGAGGTATGGTGACCATTTACCATCACACAAAAAGGTTTGAGAAATCCTGAAAGCAACTATCCTGTAACCCATAGCAACCCGATATTCTGTGGGGTCAATTCAATTAGGAGCGAGGGGGGGCAAGTTGCCATGGTAACAGCACAGAAACGCCGCCAACGTCACTATTTCTCACACCCCTCCTGACCCAATCTCACCTCAGACTCGTGAATTTTTGTATGCGAACAAAGATCCACAAGTCCGGAGGTACCATAACAAGTGCGCTTACTTGCCGCCACGCCTAATTGAATTAATGTGTATTAGTCTAGTGGAGTTAGATTGATGAGAGAATCTCTGTGTTTGGTTGCCATCGGTTCCAGCACATGTCCTATATGAGCCATTTTATTACATAAGCCCTTATATACGTTTTGTATTATTATTGTTGTTAATAAGCAGTGTTGGACTGGGGCATGAAGGGCCCACGGGGAGAATACAGTGATAGGGGCCCATAATTAGGGGTGTGGCCAGCCTCTAAAGGTGGCGTGGCCAGCCTCCACAGAGGCTTGGCTAACCATTAGAGAGTGCATGGACTGGGTTCCTTAAAATGTGTATATGTGGTACCCCCAAGCTATGGGAGTACCGCCTTAAAGGCCTTAAAGGCTCCCTGGTGTTAAGATAACCCTGTACTATTAAAAGCAATGGTTATGATGTATGGTGCATTCGTTAGTAATGTTTTACATTGTTTTGTATGTAATGCCTGTACCCTGGCTGTCATTATCCTGCCTTATTTGATATAAAAGTGGCGTGTCCCTATTTCTTCAGTAATGATGGTGCATCCCCTTTGACTTGCACTGTGACTATTAGGAGAGGGCGCAAGGCAGGACTTCCCCATGGAACTGTAAAGGGGAGCCCTAGATAGCAAGGAAGGAATAGTTGGCTTCCGTTAACACTACCAGCGACTCCGGCCGGAGAAGAGCCGGCGCGTGTAGGAGCCCCGGATGGAAGTTATAAAAGGGGCTACCTAGCAGACCGTTGGGAGTTCCTGAGGTAACGGAGAGCAGAGCGGACCTGCTCGGGAGCTCTTACCTGTCAGAGAAGGCGAACCCTGGAGGCAGATCGAGGGAGGCGCTGGCTGAAGGGGGGCGGCCATTCCCTTGGAGGGAGACTCCCATCTCCATATAAGGCAACTACAGGAGAGGTCTGTGAAATAAAGAGCACAAACACCACACTATGTTAAGGCTGTATCGCCCGAGTGACAGACTACCTGCAGGACACACAATTAATGATTAAAGTTATTCTCCACTCTGCTTTCCCTGTTATACACAGTGCAGTTGTTTGTTCCACAGTTAAGAAAGCAAAGCACTACAGATAGACTATTTAGTTTTAATCTGTGACTGAAGCGGACAATAACTTTACTGCCAGCCCATCAGGCAAGTTACTCAGCCGGACATCTGCTCTCGATACCAGACACAGGGCCTGATTCAGAGCCGCTCGTAAGTGGCCGCTCGTTCGCTCTGAGCGATGTTCACACATCTGCGCATGCGTATGGGTCGTAATGCGCATGCGCCAACCAGTCAGTGCGGTCGGAAATCGTGTGTTCGCAATATAGCGAGTGCCTGCTAATTTGAGTGACAGGATGAGGCGTTTGCGGGTGGTAACAGGAGAAGGTGCTTGAAAACGGGGAGTGGAGATCCGAACGCAGGCGTGCCAAACGGTCAAAACGGGCATTTTAAGGGTGTGCATAATTAACAAAGCAGCGTCATCGGCCACGTCACTTGGTTGTCTCTTAGCCTGAACTGTTCGCATGATTGCGGTAGGAAAATCCAACCACAAGCACTGCGAGCAGTTCAGACGCCTTTCGATGTACTCGATTAATCTAATAAATAGCGGAGATGACGTATGATGTGAACTGCCATGGGGTGTCTTTACAAAACAGCGAGCGCATGTTTCGTTTGCTCGCTCAGACATAGAGGCGTCAACAGACTGCAAAGAGCGAGCGCTCAATTTAAATAGCCGGCCTCTTTTTCTGAATGACCGTCCCACAGTCAGCTAATCAAAGGAGGTAGGAGGTGTTTATTAGAAATGGACCACTGTGAGCAAGGCGATTAATCCCAGGGCTCCTCAAGTCCTCTCCGGGACAAAATTATTTAATAAATAGTAATATGCTGCTCTAAAGACTACCCTGAGTGGATTAGACAGTGCAGTCATTTTAGGACCTAAGCAGCCTTGACAACACTCCTCATAATAGGGGATAGACGTTGCACTTGAAGTAAATCGATAGCCACAAATTTGCCTACTAAGGGACCCTTATCAGCTTACAATTACCAGTGTTGCTAGAGACCGTTCCTCTGAATGTCAGTGCACCACAGGACTAAGCAGTGCAGACCCTCCAACTATATGACTTTATGCAAAATCTCTAAAACACATAGGAGTACTTCAACAACAAGTGTGCACCATCGTTACTAAGCTGGCCAGCTAATTGTGAAATATATTGTTTTACGTATTAGTTACATGTAATGATATTGTTTCCTCATCTGACTAAAGATACATTTCTTGTGTGATACTGTTTATGCTTAATATGTTGCATTAACCCACTTAATTTGCAGAGAAGCAGTTGGGGAGGCTTCCTGGTTCCTGCAAAAATAAATGATCCAGTGGCCCTGTGTCCCTTTCCTGTAGTGAACAAATTGTTGTATGCAAGCTATGAGTGAAATGTTTGAAGCAGGCTTTTGTTACCAGTATTTTGCATAATTCTTCTTAACCCTACTACTGTAATAAATGGTAACATTGTTTGGTACCAATTAGTTGATATTTTGTGTGGGGGCTGGTCGCTGTTAATTCACCCAGAAAAGAGTGGTCCGAAGAATCATACCATACCGGGATCCTCCCAGTTATATTTGAAAGACACCCCGTGGACATTATCAATAACAATTAATTAGGGGGTGTTACATATATATAGTGAATACTCCTAGTGCATGCATGATAATGTACCAGATTAATAACAGCAATGCATTGTAGAAAATACACCATGGTCCTGTAACATATGTATAATGCGTAGTTCAAGTGCACAGTCTTGAACCTGATCCCTAAAGGAGGGGATGGGCCCACAGGCAGTGGGGCCCACCGGGGGATTCCCCTGTACCCCTGTGGGCCAGTCCAACCCTGTTAATAAGCACAATGCCAGTTCACGTTCTCAACAGATGTCGTACCCCACATCATGGATTGATTGGTCCTGATTCAGGGTCGCCCCCAATCCGCACGTAATACCGATTTTCATGTATTTGAGTACTTTGTGTACCTGCCGAAAATTTCTAAAGCTCCTACAGCGCATGCGTTACACAAAGTGCATGGACAAAGGCGCTACTGCGATCGAGATGGACAGTACCAGAAATGTTGTGGAAAAGTGATGGGCGGTGACTGGGAGATGGCTAGAAATGCACGCAAAGATGGCCTGCTCAGGGGGCGTGTTATGGGAGTGTCATGGGTGTGTTGTGGGAGTGTCATGGGCGTGTTATGGGAGCGTCATGGGCGTGTTATGGGAGCGTCATGGGCGTGTTATGGGAGTGTCATGGGCGTGTTATGGGAGCGTCATGGGCGTGTTATGGGAGCGTCATGGGCGTGTTATGGGAGCGTCATGGGCGTGTTATGGGAGTGTCATGGGCGTGTTATGGGAGTGTCATGGGCATGTTATGGGAGCGTCATGGGCGTGTTGTGGGAGCGTCATGGGCGTGTTATGGGAGCGTCATGTGCATGTTATGGGAGTGTCATGGGCGTGTTATGGGAGTGTCATGGGCGTGTTATGGGAGCGTCATGGGCGTGTCAATATAAGGGGCTGTGTTCCCAGATGCACAGTCGCAGGCATAGTGGGCCATCATGAGACAGAAAACCTGTTATGGGAGTGTCATGGGCGTGTTATGGGAGCGTCATGGGCGTGTTATGGGAGTGTCATGGGCGTGTTATGGAAGTGTCATGGGCGTGTTATGGGAGCGTCATGGGCATGTTATGGGAGTGTCATGGGCATGTTATGGGAGTGTCATGGGCGTGTTGTGGGAGCGTCATGGGCGTGTCAATATAAGGGGCTGTGTTCCCAGATGCACAGTCGCAGGCATAGTGGGCCATCATGAGACAGAAAACCTGTTATGGGAGTGTCATGGGCGTGTTATGGGAGCGTCATGGGCGTGTTATGGGAGTGTCATGGGCGTGTTATGGGAGTGTCATGGGCGTGTTATGGAAGTGTCATGGGCGTGTTATGGGAGCATCATGGGCATGTTATGGGAGTGTCATGGGCATGTTATGGGAGTGTCATGGGCGTGTTGTGGGAGTGTCATGGGCATGTTATGGGAGTGTCATGTGCATGTTATGGGAGTGTCATGGGCGTGTTATGGGAGTGTCATGGGCGTGTTATGGGAGCGTGTCAATGTAAGGGGCTGTGTTCCCAGATGCACAGTCGCAGGCATAGTGGGCCATCATGAGACAGAAAACCTGCATGTGCCATAGCGCTGGTGCAAGTGACCATTGTGAGACCGAAGATAGCGTCTAAGGATGCATCACCGGTATCACAGCGTGCACAGATGCTAAAGTGGGCGTCTCATTCCTTGTGCATTCCGACGCATGGATGTGCACAAGGGGAGGAGTTTTACTGGCATTTGCATCAAGTTGCAGACGGGCAAATGCCAATAGACACTGCTGCGTGCGCCTCTGTGTCTTCCTCTGAATTAGACACCGTATCTTATTACAGTTACATTAGAAGGTCACAAATCTATGACTGGGCAGCGAGAGGACAAAAGGTTTGCGTGGAACTGGAAAAGGGGCACAATCAAAATGTAAGATAGATAAAGGCCAAACCAGAGTGTATAAAGTTACACAGGGCCTGATTCAGACCCGCTCGCAAGCGCTAAGTGCTCGCGAGCGAGTCGATGTTTGGCCACTGAACATGCGCACGCCGGAGCCGGCTCCGACTTGCACATGCGCGAGACCTGGCTAGCGATGGCCACTCCATCGCTACGGGTGTCTCACCAAAGCGGGGCAGCTGTCGATTTTGATTTTGATTGACAACTTGTCCCGTTTTGGAGGCGGGCAGGAGGAGTGGCTGGCCAAATGGAGGCGTTCCCGAAGGAACGCCTGCCATTTGGGTGCGGCCCCACTGACATCACGAGTGATGTCAGTGGGTGAGCTTCCGACTCTAATAGAGCTGAAAGCTTACTGGGGCTTGCGGGAACAAGACCCTACCACAAGGATTTCGTCGCAAGCCCCGATGGTTGCCATGGTCGAGACCATCGCGACCATCACCTGGCCACTCACAATCCGGGGCGTAGAGAGCCACGCGGGGCCCCGATAAATATATCATCATATTATAAAAATGCATTAAGCCAAACATGTTTATGAAAGGTATATGTATATAGTGATATGGATTGTTAGAGGGAGGGGGGCCCCAAACCAGTATTTTTCCTAGGGCCCCATGAGGTCCAAATCTGGCTCTGATATAATCACATCCTGCAATGCGATCATGGGCACTAATATTGCCCACAGATTGCATTGCAAAGGCGATTATTGATAAATGGGCCCCTTAGTACTGACCTGGGGCCTGATTCGGCAAGGATCGCAACTGCGTTTACATTTGCAATTGGGGGATTGTTGCATTCTACTCATGCGTATGCATCGCAGTGTGCATGTATGCGAACCAGTCACTGCAATCGGGACTGTGATTGCAGATACTACGCAGACCCATCGCACAGTGATTAACAGGAAGCGCCATTTGTGGGAGGTGACGGGGGGTGGTCGGTGAAAATCAAGCGTGCAAGGACATTTGAATGGCGTTGCAGGATCATGCATAAATTATCCACTGCGATGCCAAACGCAGCTCAAGTACGAGTTCCTGAGTAAGGTCAGAGCTTGTGCAAATGAGCGTGAGGCTTCGATGGTACTCGATGGCACTCGATGTTACTGATGGTTTTGCAGTCTTGCTAAACACTACAGATGTGTGTAAGGTAAGGTGGGTGTCCTTATGTAGTGCTGTGATGGCATAGCGATCGCAGTGGATTAGCATATCATCGCAGTGAGACTGCGTGGGTAATCGTAGCCACAATCGCAGTTGCGATCTGTAATGAATGAGGCCCCAGATCAATAGAAAGATCCAAAGGTCAAGTTAATAATCTCTCATTGTAAGGACAACATTCTCTCCTTCTTATATTATTATATTGTGTACAAATAGGATATTGTCACTTTTGCATTTATCACTAAGGACGCAACTGAATTAGCCGCATTGGCCACGAGGTGTACGCATGTCGCGTTCTGACCGGTCTCCGACACCTCGCTGCCACCAACACTGCGCATTTTACCTCAAACCCCATAGAGCAACACACTGCCACCGCACATTGCCGCTGACATGCCACCTAACACTGTCACGCTGTATGCAGTCACATTGTCTACAATACCTATGTCAGCCTTCATAATGTCGGCACCAGAATATCCACATGGCTAAAATGTCGACATCTGGAAATGGAAAAAATGTTGACATATGACGTGTTAACATAGTGAAAATGTCGACATTAGGGTTGATGGTTAGCATTAGGGACACATTCAAAATGTATTGTTGACATTGTTACCATGTCAACCTTCAAACAGTGTCAACACGCTGAACATTAATCAATATTATCACCATGTCAATATTCTCATGTCGACACGATCATTGTTGACATGCTGCATCTCTACGCTACCATAAGGCGTAAGTCCTGACATTTATGCTCCTTACATAGGAATTGTGCTGTTTTCTGCACAAAACTCCCCTTTCACATAATGGGGTAGATGTATTATAGTGGCACGTTAAGTGCCGCTATAACGCTTCCTGCTTCGCCTCTTTACCGAGGCGAAGCAGGAAGCACTACCGGTGAGATGTGTGAACATCTCACCGGCCGAAGAGGGGGAGCGTTAACTCCCCCCTCCGGTGCTACCCGCTACAGACCACATCGCATCAGCCTAGTGCTGATGCGATGTGTGTCAGGCCCAGCCGGCTCCAATGAGCATGCGCGGGATCTCGCAAGTATCGCGAGATCCCCACGTGCAGCCCTAGAGACGGTAGCCGCCACAGCAGGGACAGCGCTGTCCCTGCTGTGGGGATAGGCTAACGCCAGGCTGTAGCTGTTGATAACGATAGCTACAGCCGGCCGAACGGTCGTACATAGCCCAGGCTGTCGGCGCCCCTGTCATTTACCGCCCAGACCCCCGATCATACATCGGGGAGAAACGGTATCAGCGCACTTAACGTGCGCTGATACCGTTTCTGGGCTTCATACATCTACCCCAATGTGCGACAAAATGTGTATATATTCACTTATTATGAGGTGCAGTGGGGTCAAAAAGCCCCTTTGTGGTGAAATATAGAAATATTAGCAGCCATTGCTAAAAGTATAAAAGTGCAGGTTTGTATATTCTCTCGTAGGTCTCTTCCAGCTGCTCCAGTTTCCTCCCACAATCCAAAAATATGTACCTGAGGGTTAATTTGCTCTGAATTAAATTGACCTTATTGTACATGTATTTTTGCATCGGGAAGACATTAGACTGTAACCTCCACTGGGCACAGGGACTGCCGTGAATGATTATAAATGTTCACTGTACAGCGCTGCATAATATTTGGTTAAGAATAAAGCTTAGTAGTAAGGCCGTAGAGATCTGGTTCATGCTGATGTAGCACATAATATCCTGCAGGTGGCAGCACTGACCTGCAAACAGAAGTGCTGTATAATAAACCCGCTTTGCCACTAAACCGGAAAAAAAAAGAAAAAGAAAAAGAAAAATTAGTCAATGAAATAAAACTATTTATTTACAGTTTATTTATTTACAGTTTCTTATATAGCGCAGCATATTCCGTTGCGCTTTACAATTGTAAACATTAATAGAACAAAACTGGGTAATAACAGACAGATATATAGGTAGGAAGGCCCTGCTCGCAAGCTTACAATCTATAGGGACTACTACTAAAAACATTCACAATTCGTATTTAGGGGACTATCAGAACTGAAAAATATGTTAGACCAAGTTGTGATATAGGGAGAATATATCAGTCAGTCTATGGGCCTGATTTAGCAAGGAACGCACAGATGCAGACGCACGCACCTGTCCACTGCGAATATATATGCTAATAAATGCATACACACGCAGAATAAGCAGACGCCTAGCTATACACAATACCTCCCACTTCCCTTAACGTGCGTTCTGTTATACCACGCAAGACAGCGGAAATATCGGCAACATCGAGAACCATCGAACACATTAGCATATTAGTGGTTGACCTGACTCCATGCAGGGTGTGTGCCACTTCCTGCGTGCAACTAGACCTCAGGCTACGGTCGTCGTCGCAAGGGGTTAATCATGCACGCCCCTAAACCGCCATCCAAACACACAGGCACGCCTGCATTTGCCCGTCCACCCCCACAAAACGGCACTTCCTGTCAATCCCTTTTCTCAATCACAATAGCTAGTTCACGCACTGTGATGCATAGGCATGCGCAGAGCTAAAACATCGGGCGAGTGCATGCGTTCTCTCCTGTGCGTTCCTGGCTGAATCACGCCCTGTGTATCCTTATTCTGCTGATAACAGAGAATAATAGCATGCACCTATCCGCACTACAAATCTCATGGTCTGCCAAAGAATGGGAACTGTAAAGTTGGGTACACACCTGTACAATCATCGAGCTGTATTTTGATATCGAGAGGACGGCCATTGGATTGTATAGGTATGTACGCTGTCGATGCATGAGCGCTAGCCGATTACCGGCTTAAAACGCTCTGCAATGTTCGGCCTCGGTCGCTCGCATCTCATGTGCTGTTTAATATACTGTAGATCCGACTGGACGGGGCAATATCGGACCAAAAGTGCAGTATGTACACACGTTCAATCGATTCTTTGTCCGTTCTTGCGATTCTATACATGATACATGACATTATTATATTTATTATTGTATTGTAATTGTTGTGTTTAACATTTCATGATCTGTTAAATTAATTTTTTTTTTAAAATTAGTTTTGATCATTTGCATTTACCTTCATGTATTTGTCCTGCAGAACTTGAGTGATGACCTCACAGGTCTCCGATATGATATCTCCAAGCCTTGGAGTCCAAGGGCTTGTGAGGATATATCCGTGCTGTACCGGAGATCTGCCACCAGTCTCTGCTCAGCTGAAATAGGCCTCCTAAAATAGGTGTTCTCTTTCTGTATGAGTGGGGTGACCAGTGTGAGGAGCTCCTGGAAGGTAATGTCATCCATACAGAGTAAATTCCTAAAGTCCTCAGGATTATTCTCCTGGATCTCCTGTGCTAATGCCATATGTGAGAAGGTGTCTCGTCTCAGCAGCCATTCCTTTGTCCAGCAACTACGATTTTTGCTCCTCTTTTCTAATAGCTTGTAATGTTGTCACCATACAGTAGCAGCAACAAGACACGCACGAGCCTGTCTTCTCTTCACACTCAGGATGAGGATAGGAAAACGAACGAAAGAACGTATTCTCACCGCAGCACTACAGAAGAAAATGGCGAATGAAGGGATTTATTTATTTTTTTGTTTTTTTCTGTAATCACGCCCTTTCTCTGCCCACCATGGTAATTCTGTTTACATCTGCCGTGACTGTAGCCTGAATCGAAAGAGTGTTTATGGTGGTACAATGTATTTTTTTTAGATAGGGTTCAATCGAACTACAAAAGAAAATTGTATATGTGTGTACGCGCATATCAGCTGTATTTTGTGAACGTTTGATCGGGAGTTAGGTCAATCGAACCATCGCAACAATAGTTTGATTGTATAGGTGTTTATCCAACTTTATTTGCAGGCAGTGTCGGAGACAGGATCAGTTTAAAATTAGATCTGCACGACGCCATTTTGAGAATGGCAATGAGACGACATTTTGCGACTGGCCGCCCAGCGCCATTTTATTGAAACTCGACACTATAAGTACATACGGCGATGCTATTATTTAGCGTCGTGCGATTCCCACGCAATAGAAAGAAGTTAAAAGTACTCACCACATAAATACAGACAGTCGCTAAAACATATAAACTAACTATCCCTGCAAGACAGGGAGGTTTCTAATGCTGATGCCGGTGTCTGAGCCCAGAGCGCGTGCGTATATAACAACTGTACCTTAGGTCTGTATGATTTATTTGTGCTAATTGTCTTTAGATCACAGCGTGTAACCATCTGTTTTTATGTTGAATAATAACTTTTTGTGCTTTGGAACCACATTCAAAGTCTGAAGGCATTTATTTACTGTGCGACTCATTACGCCAAATTGCGACAATTCTAGAAGGTATAGGCAGGATTTAGAAGGTATAGGTAGGATCGCATAGAGGTTTAAATTAGGTATCGATAGCAGACATGCTTGTGTTTGTCACTCACTGTATTGTAGTAAAAAACTTAATTAATTCTCTAATAGCGCTTGCTACAATTTTTCTTTGCATGTAAAAAAATACTTCAAGTTTTGTATTAGGTAATAGACAATTGTCCTTGTGTGTTTGACACATTCCTGAACTTAGTATCACAATGTCGTCACATCTTTATTTCACACAGTGGTTGTGTTTTTCAACATGTCACTCTTATATTCGCTAATTTTATGTTCTCTTTTTTTTGTTTGTTTGTCCTAACATCACAAATCCAGCAACATGAACCCATCACTGATTCAGGTAAAGACTTTTCAAGCACGTGTTTTGTCCTTGCTACAGTACGTGTCACATGTTTGACAGCAGTGCATGTTGTTGATTTGTTGAAATAACTATATTGATAATTATTTTCACCTAGGGACAGACTGGGCTGCTGAAAAGCCCTGGCAGTCCCCCTGTGCGTGCGTCCACAAAAGGGGAGTGGTTACGTCTCACAGGGGCGAGTCGCGGGGTCTGGCCTCACAACATGCCCCCCCCCGTCTGTCAGTATCTGGGCCGAGCAGAGTGACGGGAGGCGAAGCTGCTCGGCCAGGGTTTAACGCCAGACCGGCCCATCTAGCCATTGGCCATTCTGGCATTTGCCATAAGAGCCAGATGGGCAGTCCGGCCCTGGTCTCACCCAATCCCCTTTTTACTTTTATTCTATAGCGTATAGTTGGCATATAGTTGGCTGACATGCAGGCCAACCCTTTCCCTGCTCTGCCCCCCATCTATTCCCCTTCCTTGTTCCCCATCTTGCCCCCTGATCCGACAGAGGTGGATGATCCAGAAGCTGGTAAATATATTTGGAAGTTTTATTCTACTGTGTTTTGTATGTTTGTTATTCTAGAAGGGTGTACTCCTAAAATGAGTGGGTAAGGGTAGTAAACTTATGGTATAACTGTCTATATATAGACACTAGTTATTGTCCCCAACATGATCAGATTTCTCTCTCTTGCTTTCCTCTTCTCAGGATCTCCCTCTTTTTCTCCTCCTCTCTCTCCCCCTCTTACTCTCTCTCTCTCCAAATCATCATTCACAGACATATCGGGTGTATACACACCGGCTGATGCACTCGTGATATATCGCCAAGTGCATACCAGGCATCAGAAATATATTTATTTTGTATGTAGTGGTTAACCTGATCCACCTTGCAAAAGGTTCTTTTGCTGCTGTGCTATGTCAGTCCTCACATTGGTTGTCTGTATTTTACCGAATTCCAAACTTCTACTTACACATAAGGCTAAAACTACCAAACATACATTTCTTCGGTTATCTCAAAATACCTCCCAGCTCAACACCTCAGTTCTGCACCACGCAAAATCTGCGTCTCTCATCCACGCGCATTTCCTGCTCCCATTCACGGTTACAGGACTTTTTCTGGGAAGTACCCACTCTGTGGAATGCCCCCCACACACTAGACATTCTTCTAGCCTTCAAAACTTTACCTATCTAATGACAGCTTATCAAATTCTAGAAACATTCACATAACTTCTCTAATCTATACACAAAGGCCCTCATTCAGAGCTGTTCGTAAGCGGACGTTCGCTCGTAGTGATCCGATGTTGTACAACCACGCATGCGTCGGTGTAACAGTGCGCATGTGCGTACGGCTGATTGCGATCATTTTTCAGTCGTTCGTCGAACAGCGAACAGGAATTGACATGTCAAATGTGATTGACAGAACTGTCCGTTTTGGGGGCGGTGATGGGGGTGGAGATGGGAAAACGCAGGCGTGTTGAGGCGTTTATTTGGCGTACATAAATTATCTGATGCGAGCGGCCAATGTTTGGCCAATGTTTGGCTTGGTGTGACTCCAGTCGAGGTGGCATGTTGATTGTTGGAGGTTTGGCGTTGTCGTGGTTTGTTGGCTGTTTTGGTAGTAGAAGGCATATTTTTTGGGTGTGATCTTTTTTGGAATTTTGCTTACTTATTTATTTTCTGGTCGGTTTTGTTTTCAAATTTTTTGCTTTTGCATTTTTCAGTAAGTATTTTAAAATCCCCCCTTAAAAATTTGAAGTAAATTTTTTAAAATGTGTTTTAATTTTTTTTTTTTTTTTACAGTTTTTTTGGCCTTGTCCCAGTGACGTTTTCATACTTTGGTTTATTTGTCTTTTTTTGGTAAGTGTTTGTTTAATTATTTTTCAAAATCGATGTGTTGGTCTTTGCATCTGTTTCCCAAAGTAATGTTGTTTATTTTCTTTGCCCAATCATGTGTAACAAATAAAAGTAGCGTACTATTTTGCGAACTAATGTGTCTTGTTTGAACTGTAAAAGTAGCGTACTATTTTGCAAACTAATGTGTCTTGTTTGAACTGTAAAAGGAGCGTATTATTTTGCAAACTAATGTGTCTTCTTTGAACTGTAAAAGTAGCATACTATTTTGCGAACTAATGTGTCTTGTTTGAACTGTAAAAGTAGCGTACTATTTTGCGAACTAATGTGTCTTGTTTGAACTGTAAAAGGAGCGTACTATTTTGCGAACTAATGTGTCTTGTTTGAACTGTAAAAGGAGCGTACTATTTTGCGAACTAATGTGTCTTGTTTGAACTGTAAAAGGAGCGTACTATTTTGCGAACTAATGTGTTTTTTGTTTTAGTTTAAAATCTTGTCTTAACACTAACATGGCTATTCAACATGGGTGGCTTAACTTAGTTTTGGCGTTAATTTAGACATTCTGACGTCATTTTCGCAGGTTTTACTTTTACTCCCTCTTCAATCTCAAAGACATCGCATTTTTAACAAGTCTTTCATCCAATACGGTGATAAGTTGTTTCCATTGAATAGGTGCACAAAAAAAGAGCAGAATTGGGGTTTAGGGGTGCAGGCTTTTATAAAATAGCCTTCGCCCCTGAGAATGTGAGTGAAAAAAGAACTGTGTCCCTCTTTTTTTTGGTTCAGCAAAAATGGACAGGCCAAAAAAAAAATGGTGATCAAAAATTAATTTTTAAATACAATTTCTTAACAATAGGGAAATAGGTTCAGGGCTATTCTGCAAGTATGCGGCAGGTGTTTTTTAGAATATAATTATAGCGGCAGGTGCCCAAATGTTAATGTTAACACAAATGAATTGAGGGACATCAAAATATGGTAATCCCCATTTTTAGTTTCTCCAAATTTGATGGGCCCACTTTAAAAATGTGCAAAAATAACCTAATTGCTCTTCTGCATCACTTCTTCAATGTGGGTAACAAAACACATGCTGTGGCTCTTTTAAACCCACACTTTCAAATAAAGGCTAAAACGGGGGTACCCATAGTGTTCAACCATGTTTTTTAAACTTTAGGGGTGTTCTTACCTTTTTAAATTGGAAAAACTAGAAACTTTACGCCAATCCCAAATCCAAGTTTCCATTTTTTAAAATTTTTCAATTGAATACGGGGAAAAGCGGGAGGGCGCACCAGACTTAACGCTGAAAAATAAACCAATAGGACACGTTAACTTCACTGTCGAAGTTAACGTCTAATATCGGAGTATTTATCAGCGTTAAGTCTGGTGCGCCCTCCCGTTTATCCCCGTATTCAATTGAAAAATAACACAAACTGGAAACTTGGATTTGGGATTGGTGTAAAGTTTCTCGTTTGTCCAATTTAAAAAGGTAAGAGCACCCCTAAATTTGGAAAAACATGGTTGAACACTATTGGTACCCCCGTTTTAGCCTTTATTGAAGAAGTGATGCAGAAGAGCACTTGGGTTATTTGTGCTCATGTTTTAAGTGGGCCCATCAAATATGGAGAAACTAAAAATGGGGATTAGCATATTATGATGTCCCTCAATTAATTTGTGTAAACATCAACATTTGGGCACCTGCCGCTATAATTCGAAGTTTCAAAACACCTGCCACATACTTGCAGAATAGCCCTGAACCTACTTCCATATTGTGTAATAATTTCGTCCCCTTTTTTTATTGTTTTCAAGCCAAAATATTCCTAAATTTTGATGGGTGTCACTCTTTTGTTTGTTAAACTTTTTGGCACACATTTTGGGGTTAAATGTCAGTCCCAGGGGTGCAAGCTAATTTTTTTAAACCTGCACCCTAAACACCAATTCTACACTTTTTCACGACACCTATTCAATGGTGACAAGTTATCCCCATTTTTTAACAAACACTTTTCCAAACTGCGATAAGTCTTTGAAATTGAATAGGGTGTAAAAGTAAAAACGGACATAATGATGTCTTACCTCCAAAAATAATGCCAAAAAAATGTTAACGCTCCCATATAGAATACCCCTGGAAATGTGGCGTAATATTTTCACAAATAATGTGTCCTCCCTTCTCTATTTTTCACCCCAGAAATGTGTTTACAATCATAGTTTATTAAATTAATCTTAAATATAATTTCTACTTTTTAAATGTAGGTGGTTCAGCACATGACCCGTCCCAGGCCTGTAAGCATCTTTGGAATTCTTAGAAAAGATAAGTATATTTTTCTGTACACATTTGTTTAAAAAAATAACTACCTGGATTACCATTTCAGGTTGATGTGGGTCGAATTATATTGGCCCTGGTTCCAGAACCCGACCAACCTTAACTTCGTCCCAGGCGTAGGCCTCGTAAGCATGCAAGGCCCCAGATATATAGAACATGTGTCACCCTTTTTGGAATGCCAGATGATGAGGTATTAAGACGATACCGTCTTCCTCCACAAATCATCCTAGACACTCTCTCATTAATAGAGAGTGATCTTGAACGGCAAATTGTCAGTCCTACAGCAATACCACCACTTACGCAATTAATGTCGGTGTTATATTTCTGTGCCTCAGGATCCTTTCAAACCACTGTGGGAATAGTTGCCGGAATCTCCCAATCCTCCTTTTCAAGGATCCTGAGGGCAGTGATGGAGGCCAGTTTTAAACACCTCCATCATTTTATTACAATGCCATTGGATATGGGTTCCCTTAGTGTGGCGAAGGCCAATTTTTACCAAATAGCTGGCTTCCCACACATCATAGGGGTTGTGGATGGTACTCACATACCACTTCAGCCTCCAGCAAGGCTGGAGGCTATTTTTAGGAACCAAAAACACTTTCATTCACTGAATGTAATGGTGGTATGTGATGCCTCCCTCCAGATCCTGTCCCTGAATGCCAAATTCCCTGGGAGTGCACATGATTCCTTCGTCATCCGGCAATCAGGGATTTGGCACAAATTAGACAACCTACAAACTGGTGATGCGTGGCTTCTGGGTAAGTTGACACCTTCTGTGGCAACCAATGCAAAGCTTGTTACACAATGGTCCTGATGTTTTTTTTTTTTGTCACAGGAGACAGTGGTTACCCTTGCACGCCCTGGCTGCTCACTCCTTATTTGGCACCCACACCAGGGCCACAAAGTGAGTATAATTCTGCACTTACAGCCACCAGGCAGGTGGTGGAGCACTGTATCGGCCTTTTAAAAGGCCGATTCAGATGCCCCACCGCTCTGGTGGCGAGCTCATGTATTTGCCAGATATGGTTTCGAAAATTGTGGTCCTGTGTGGGATATTTCACAACATCGCCATAAGGAGTGGTGTCCCAATGCAGCCAGAGGATGCCTTGCCTGAGGATGGCCCCCCCGAGGTTGGTCGGAGGTCAGTATGTGGGGGGGCCATACGCGATGATGTGGTGGCCAGATATTTTAGGTAATTTTTGTTAATAATGTAGTTAATTTACACAATGTAGACATGTAAGATTTCAATGACCAATTGAAATTTTTTTTTCTTTTTTTTGGGGGGTGTCTTTTATTCCATTAAATTACCCGAACAAACGATGCCTACTACCTGATCCCAAAAAATGTCTTCATGTGTCCACATTGGCTATAACTTCTGGAACAATTATTTTTTCGCCTCATTTGGGGATTCATGTTGGCCTGCTACTTCTTCAAACAGTTCTTGATTGTTGTTGTTGTTGTTGTTTTGTTATTTTTGGTGTTGGTTGTTTTTTGGAGTGTGTTTTCACTGTGTTAATTGCTTGACAAATTTCACTTTGTTTATTTTTTTTGTGCGGATTAAATTTTTGGATAACCTTTTAAAGACTTTCCCTTGGTAAATTACAAGCAAGTGTAACCTGGTCCAAAAAAGGCAAACTTGTTTAATGGATAATCCTGTAATGTGTTAAATTGTAAAGTATTTTACCATGCTTTGTGGCTAAAAACAAACACCAAAGGTATTATGGTGAATCAGTATGTTTTCTAATCTAGGCCTAAGCAGGTTTTAGAGAATATTTACATTACCCACCCCAAAATAAAAAAAAACTCTGGTAATTCGACAAACCTATTGGTATTGTTAGGTGTTTAATGTGCCAGCTTACATACTTACTTGAGCTTTCTACAAACACATTTACATTACTTAAAAAAACATGCTCCAATAGTCGACTTATGTAAGGTTAAAGAATCTAATATTTACAGACAAGGAATGAGACTTTAATAAATCCAAATATATTTTATTGGTCACAACATTTTAAGGGTGTTCAAAAAAAAAAAAATTAGTGCCGCAGGACCGCCACCATGTGATCAACGACCACAAGCATCCCTACGAGATGGGCCCTCAAGGTTTGCAATCCGTCCTGCATTGTTTGCAAACGCCTCTGGTCCTCTGTGGTTTTAAAAAAAAAAAAGGGATTACTAAACTGACACCTTAATTTATATGTCCAAACAACTTACAAATCAGACTATAGTTTCAACAAAGATCTACATTTTTCATTAAAAAAAAAGTAATGGCAAACACAAAGATTATTTAAATACTAACTTTAAAAATTAGACATAAAAAAAAAAAATTAGAAAGCCGAAGTAGGCAAAAACAATACATTTGTTGGTACCGTAAAATAGATAGACACAAGTATGTGTTTGGACATGTGTGATATGTGTAAGGGGAAAACATCCTAGACATTGTTTTGCCAAGATATATGTCCAAAACATTAGAAATACTTAACAAATTGGAAATGCACAGGCAAAAGGACAACATCAACCAAAAAGCCAAAAAAAAAACATAGTTAAAAAGGCAAACATACCGGTCATATTGATGCCTGGTCCTGTAGGCACCACATCGTCCTCCTCAGAGGTGGGCCAGTGCTGGTCCGATTGAGGAGGGGATATTTGACTCTGGGTGGAGGGGGAGGAAAAGAGAGGGGGGGAGGGGAGGGTGATGAAAAGAGAGGGGGGGGAGGGGGGTGATGAAAAGAGAGGGGGGGGAGGGGAGGGTGAATTGGGAGGGATGGGAATAATAGGACAGGGATGGGCCTCAGGCACTGGGCGGTCTGGGGTGGAGGGGGAATTTGGTGAAGGTTGGGGAGAGGAGGATTGGGTGGGAGTGGAGGATAGGGGACGAGGGCGACGACGTTGTCTTATTCTACGTCGTACTCTGCGTTCAGCCCCTAAATGATGGTTAAAAAATGTTACTGTTTGTTTTTTGGGGGGTTTTGTTATCAATTTACATAGTCCAAAATTTTAATAGCAAAAAAAAAAAACATGCACACGCAGGTATGTTCCAAAAAAAAAAACAGGGATAGATGGAAAATATGCACACGCAGGGATGTACAAAATAAACAAACAGGGATAGATGGAAAACATGCACACGCAGGGATGTACAAAATAAACAAACAGGGATAGATGGAAAGCATGCACACGCAGGGAGGCTTACATTTAAAAACCCCAAAAAAACAACTTACTGTCGCGAATTTCCACACGCAAATTTGCCAAAAGGTGGGGGGACCTGCGGTGGAGATCAGACCACCACCTTTCCAGCTGCCCGATATTGCGGCGGTATCCCAAAGATCGCAGGCGGCTCATCACCTCCGCATAGGCGAGCCGCTTGCGTTGGTTTGTGATAGGGGCCTGAAGAACAGTGATCCTCCGGTCCATCACATCTGTGAGGACCAGGAGTTCTCTTCTTGTAAAGGCTGCGGCTCTCATGATGGCAATGATTTTTTACCAAAAAAACAGTTTTAATAAAGGGCCCAGAAAAATTATGATTGGCTAATGTACTTTGAAATATAACAGAACGCATTGGATTGGTTATTGTATGAGACATGTGACCTACACCCTCACAAATATAATGTGAATTATTATAGGCTTGAGGCAGTGACATGCGTTAGCTAATTTAAATATTATTAATAAAGATGCAAAATCTGCATATCAACTTACGCAAAACAATAGTAGCATTCAAAACAACTTTGAATTTTGAAAAACCATCCCCTTGGTACAAACGAACGTATTCAGCGGAAGGAATGACACACACGAGCAATAATAAAGTTTATTGACATTGTAAAAAAAACGGATTGCAAAGGGGTATATGCAATAGGCTGCGCACCTCCTGAGCAAGCATGCTTTTTCCAGAAAAATCACGTGTACTTGCTCTGACAACCCCCCCCCCTCCCCAAAGGACTAATTAAGCAATTGGAAGTATCCAATTAGCTTAATTAGTCCTTAATTACTCACCTTCCGAAGCGCTGTCTTCTCATCGTCTTCTGCATCCAGCGTCGGGAGCCGGCTCTTCTGCAGCAGTGGTGAGTATGTCAGTGTGTGTGGTGTATGTAAGTGTATATGAGTGACTGTGTGGTGTGTGTGTGTGTATGAGTGCATGAGTGTGTGTGTGGCACCCGGTGCGGTGTGTGTGGCCCCCCGGAATGGGCGCTGGGAGAACTACATCTCCCAGCAGCCCTTGCTCCTCCCATCAGCCCCCGGGACTCCCAGCAGCCCCCTCTCCAGTAAGAAGAGAGAGGGGAGGCCGCCAGGAGCCGCGGAGACCCAGACAGGTAAGTTACTTTTTTTTAATTCTTTTTAATTTACGCGGGGCGTGGTTTTCAGTGATGAAAACCCAACGCCCACTGTTTTTTTAATTGAATCCCGCGGGTATCGGGAGCGCGCATACCCGCGGGATTTCGAAATTGCCCGCAAGGGGCGCGAGGTTTTTTTCTCGCAAAACCTTGCGGGCAATTGAATATACCCCAAAGATGTGAATAAAAATTAAGCTAATTAATATACTGATTGCTAGGAATCGATTCCAGTATGTGGGCAGAATGAAATAGCAAGCAAACGATAAATGACAGGCCCACTTCCGGTTTGGACTTGTGCGAGTGTTCCCTGCAACCAAAATAGGAGATGGACGGTCGCTATTTTGATCGTTCGTTAGCTAGAGGAGGGGTTGGGAGACTTTGTGGCGGAAGATTAGCTACGAGCGAACTTAAGAGCGAGCTCTTGAATTTACATTTTCTCGCTCGTACGCCGAATGAGCGAACGTCCACTTGCGTCCGCCTCTGAATCAGGCCCAAAATCCATCTACACAGTTCACACAAAACTTACATGTGTTCTCTTTCTATCCTCTCTATATATATTTTTTTTGTATTATTTTTTTTTATTGATTTTGCAGATAAATAATACAAAAATAAGGGTAAAGGTAAAATTAATAAATAAAGGAAATAAATTAAATAAATAAATAAATACTAATATTATAAATAAATAAAAAATAAATAAAAATTGGGGGGGGTTTGGGGAGCCACATTACATACACACACATGTAGTGACAACTATACTTTAACATCATAATCTAACCTTTATTCTGTACTTTACAGACAATAAAAATTGCTTGTCCACCTGTGCACACATTGGGCCTGATTCAGACCCTCTCATAAGCGGCCGCTCGCTCGTACGTGGCTGATGTTATGCAATTGTGCATGCATATACATCACAGTGTGCGTGCGCGAACTAGTTAGAGTGATCGGGAAGCGCTTGCTCGCCCAGCAAAGACAGCCCAGTGGAGTGAGTGACAGGAAAGGCCGTTTGTGGGTGGTAACAGGGGCAGGGCAGTAGTAATGGGGGGAAGTGGAGTGGCGAATGCAGGCGTGCCTAAGTGTTTTAACGCTGTTTCAGAGGCGTGCATAATTAACAGTCAGCGTCATAGTACACGTCACCTAGTTGAATTATACACTGAAGTGCTCGCAGTGGTTGCGGTAGGGTACAATCAACCGCAAGTGCTGCGGTCAGATTCGATGGAACCCGATGTACCGATGGTTGTATATACTTCCTGGAGATGACGTTCGCTAGTGGGCGGCTAAAGACAGGCTGGTGGGCGTCTATAAACACAAAGTGATCTCACGCCAAGACATAGTGGGCGTGCTTCTGCCTTGCCGTGCAATCGCCTACCTTGACGTCACTTAGGTGAATATGCATACGTTGGGAGCGAGCGGCCGCATCTAGCGAGAGGGTCTGAATCAGGCCCATTATCTTATCCCCTTGTATTGGCGATATGGTGGTCATAAGGAGATCTTCGACCTCTTTTCCACTAATAAATCTTTGCCAACCATTCCATTTAGTAATGGATGACACCTCTGACGATAATTGTGAGACTCCCAATGTCTCCATTCTGTAAGCAAACTTTACCTTAGCTATGATTTTACTTATTGGTGGGGGTATGGGGTTCTTCGAACATTGAGCTATTGAACTTTTAGTAGCTATCAATATTTGACCCAATAGATAACGATGTTCTTTTGGGATATCGCTAGGGTATATTTGGAGCAAATCTTTTAGCGGGGAGGGTTGCATTGTAAACTCCGTAGCTTTCTAAATCAGTTTGAACATCTCATGCCATAACTGTTGAACCCCTTTACAAGTCCAAAATATATGGAAAATATCCCCCTGTGCTGTACACTTCCTACAACATTGTTGTGAATGTGTGGGCCACATCTTACGGAGTTTTATTGGGGTAAGATACAGTCTATGTAATAATTTAAATTGTAATTCAGTATGGTTACAACATTTGGACATATAGGGGTAAATTTACTAAGAATCGAGATAGGTCGAGATGACCATCTTGGGTGATTTATTGTTTTTTTTCCTGCTTGCAAATTTACTAAAGGTAAAGTCGGGTGAGTTAGAAACAGATTTCTCTCATCTCACTCGTATAACTCGGGTGAGACAGCAATCTCTAATCAAATCACCATCGGGCCAAATCGGAAGTACTTTTCACCAAAAACATACATCTCTCAAATTTACCAAAAATCGGGATGTCAAGCTCGGGTGAGATAGGAGCAAACTCTCTGTCAAAATCACTTTTCAAACTCTCAACTCTCTGAGCTGCAAGATGGTCAGAAACATACACAAATCATTGTGATTTGTGTACGTTTCTTTCTGTAAATGGTTAAAATAGGGTTAATTTCTAAAAAAAAATGATGTAAGGTCTCCCCCCAAAACACTAACCAGCCCCAGGCTTGCCAGCCTGTCCTGTTTCTTAATTTACAGGGAAAAAATGTGTAGGGTTCCACTGTAAATTACGAACCAGCAACAGGCAGCAGGGACAGAGCTGGTTTTAAATATACGGAGAAAAATTTTTACGTGAGGTACCCCGTATATTTAAATCCAGCCCTGGACCCTTTCTAATTGGGGGCTGATGCCACAGCCAGGGGTGCCCGTTCACCAGGACCATAGCCGCAGCATCAGCCCCGACTGTTAGTCAGCCCAAGCCAGGGATCCCTGGGGCGTTGTGAACCCCCCCAATTAAGGGGTCACCCTCTCCAGGGAACCCCTGGCCTAGGCTGATAGCCCAGGGCTATCCCCGCCACCCCTGGGTGGTGGGCGGCGGGTTGATAGTGGAGGAGCCATATGGAGAAGCCGCTCATTGACTAAGCCCACGTGGGTCCCAGCTAGATAAAGGCACATACATAAATGCATCCAAATTTAGAGCCAGCTTACCTGGGGTTCACTTCTAGTAGTGCTAGTTGGAGTTCTCGGGGGTGACTCCCAGGTAAGCTGGCTCTTAATTTGGATGCATTTATGTTTGTGCCTTTATCAGGAGGCCTTACATTTGTCAAAATATATATGTGCCTTTATTATGAGGCATATAATTGATATATATTACACTTGGGGTGAGCGTTTGGGCATAGGGCCCCGAGGCTACTCTGGCTGGGCCTCCTCATGGCATCACCACTTAATACACATAGTTACTTTTCACATCAACTTTAATGTTTGTCTTTTATTCATGTAATTTTTCACATATATTTTACCCCCTTTTTCAACACTTATTAATTAGTCTTACACATCTATACTTTACACTTCACTGTCACCCTTCTTCCTTTTTTCGTGTGATGCCCTGGGCTGGACATTTTTTGGGGTACCCTGCTCCCCGGACGTGAATCCCTTAGTGCTAGGGACTGCTAGTGACAGAGAAGCCGTGACATGGCCTAGCAGCTTCCCATGTATTTGCAAATGCATGCAACTAATATTTCTGAATTCCTATTACTATATAGTCTTCATATATTGTTGCAAGTATAATTCAGTGTGCTGAGGAACAATAGGGGGTTAAAACATCCCCTTTTTTTCTACTTGATCTTTGAAGCCCCCCTGCAATACTACGGCATCAGAGGTGGTTTGCATTTGTTCACAGACAGCAGCAGCCCTTTACCTATCGTTTCTGTCAGGCAGACCTCTCAGACACTCTCTCATCTAGCGTCAGATGCATTTGATGTATGACGCTGGACAGCAGAAGTGATTGAGTTGCAAATTTTTACTGACCTTAACAGTATTTTATCCATCGTCTGCTGTCCACTCACTATCTTTTCCTTTTTGACCTATTACAGTTCATTTCTACACGATTCTCTCAGTCAGCCTGGAGGATTATTGTTCCCCTGCAATGCTGTTAGCAACAGGGACTTCCTATCATTGAACAGTAAAGACGTGTCTCTCAATCTTTCATAAGACAATACTAATTTCCTTTACCTCTGCATTTTGTGTCAAGGCATTTACATGACACAGAAAGGCATGAGTATTTGAATTTGACACTGTTGGCTCTGGTTCAATTTTTGTTTTGAGTCAATATAATTGTATCCAATTGGTATCCAAGTAGCCTGCTCCTGCTTCGTAGATGTTTAAAAGCCTAGATACTTTTTACATTAAAGGAGCCTTTCCAGGAGGTTTTGGTCACATTGTTCACAAAGTCGTGTAATGGTTAGCCGGCAAGGACCAGCGATGCGCGTGCACGCTGGGTCCTTGCCGACCCCGACTAACTACTGAACATGCCCGTCAACCTGACAACGCTCGTCAGGTTCGGCATGTTCAGAGATAGGAGGTTGGACTCCTGCACTGAATGACGTTCAGTGAACGCCGTTCAGAGCGGGCATCGCACAACGGCGACCTGAAAGTCTGAACGCTAGACGTTTAGTCTTTCAGGTCGCCTAGTGGATAGGCCCCTTAAGAGTGAAGATATCTCTGTATATATTCATTGATATGTTGCACTTGAACTACCAACACCTATATGTCCTCTGTATATTGATTGAGAAAAATGTTTACATTCTAATTAGATATGTTCACACATGAGATGTGTTTGATGAATATACAATTTGAATCTAATTAGGAGGTACCTTGAGTGGGTTTTGAGGATTTTCCTAGGGGGTGTAACAACAGCCCTTTGAATAAATAACTAGGGAAATAATTTAAATACTTTGCAGAACCCATCAACATTAAGGGCTCTATTTACTACAATCCACATATTGAATGCAGATTGTAGTGTGATATTAACGACTGAATTCGCATTGCGAATTCAGGCAATATCACAGGGATTTACTACAAATCCCTTGCAGGGACAGAGCTTGCAATAAAGCTCTGCCTGCGAAACCCATCCGCACACTTATCATGGTATTTTCGGAAAAAATACCGTGACAAAGTGCCTGCACATGCGCCGACCGGCCGTCGCTGCTACCCACCACGGCGCTAAGCCCCGCCCCCCGCGACCCCCCCCCTCCCTTAATTACACTTACCTGCATGATCCGGGCCTCCGGTGATGTCTCCCATGTCCTCCAGTCAGGTGATATCCCATACTGCATTGGGACCCGATCACCTGATGACCGGGCCGCAGTGCACTATGGGAGACCAGCTGACCGGAGGGAGGACATCACCCAGAGCCCCGATCACCGGTCCCTGGAGTGAGGAATGTTTACTATTTTTTTTACAGTAATCAGCTTGCGGTCTGTTTAGACCACACAGCTGATCACTGGGGTTGGAGTAGAATTTTATGAATTCTACTCCAATTGCCCTGCAATAACTATATGTGATACTAAAATAATGTGAAAAGGGTGTGAAAACACCCTTTTTCACTTTATTTTGTCAAAATAATGTTAATAAATAGAGCCCTTAATACTTGTTTATATAGTTATACTTTTTGATGTATACAAAACAGAAAAACTTTTGCTATCGGCGCTAACAATAATATACTGCAAATTTATGTGTGTGCAGCAAATAAAAGAAAGGGGATTTTGTCATGATTTGATCAAAGCATTTAAGCCTGCAGCCCAGGATCAAGGGACCCCATTTTTCTGCAGGTCCCTAACACTAGCATATATGCCTAGCACATCATTACATTGCAGTTAAATGTACTCACCTCCTAGATACAGAGGGACACATCTATACAGGGCTGGCTGTTAGCCACACCCAACTAGGCTTTTTATAGCCTTAATTGAAAGCTGCCATGATAGCACAAGGCAAAATTTTGAAACAAAACAGAAAAGAAATATGCCCGCGCTTGGTTTTACCCATATCATACATGGTACCAGCAGCATGGCAATATTAATGCCATATATGTATACAAAACAGAAAAACTTTTGCTATCGGCGCTAACAATAATATACTGCAAATTTATGTGTGTGCAGCAAATAAAACAAAGGGGATTTTGTCATGATTTGATCAAAGCATTTAAGCCTGCAGCCCAGCATCAAGGGACCCCATTTTTCTGCAGGTCCCTAACACTAGCATATATGATATACTTTTTGATGTACCCCAAACTTTGAAACCTTGATTATTTTTAGGGGGTTGCATCCAATTAAAATTATATTTTAAAAGTACAATCGTTAATTTTGATGAAATTATTCTGTTTAATGTATGCCCCAAAAAGACGTTTTTTTGTCTTTGCTTTCTTGCAAAGAATAAGGACGAAAAGTAGTTTGTACTGGGCCTGCAATTGATCAAACAGAACTGTATTTCCGTTCATCATATTTGCAGTATGCGAGAACCCCCTTTCACACCATAGATTGAGGTTGATATCAGAGATCAACCTAGAAAGTGTTATTAATGAAAGTTTTGTAATTTCTAGTTACCCCGTCTTTACCGACACCAGTTTATTCCAAGCATTAAGGGAGTCAAAGATAGATTGAGGGATATAATATGCTGAAGGGTGTGTTGGACGCGGGATCCATAAAATATCTTGTTTAGGGTATCAGAGCTTTTTCTAAGTCAACTCATAGTTTTTTACCTGGCGGGGTCAGCCAATCGCTTAATTGGGCTACCAGGCAAGCAACCTGGTAATATGGTAAACTAGGCGCAGCCATTCCTCCATGATTTTTAAACCTAGTTAACCTTGAATAGGCCAGTGTCGGGGGTTTACTTTTCCATATATACTTTAAAATCATCTTGTGGGCCATTCCTAGATAATGTCTAGGCATTGTATAGGGTATTGTACGAAACAAACACGTCAGTTTTGGGAGTACCAACATTTTGAAAGCCGACAGCCTTCCTAACCAAGAAATCTCCAAACATGACCAACGTTTCAGTAGGGCCACTCAGCTCGCTAAGAAGTACATCATAATTTATTTTAAACACATCTGCCCTATTTTAAGGGATGTTTATACCCAGATATAGAAGGTGGTGTGTTTTCCAATTATAATTATATGAAGATTTTAGTCTATGTAACAGAGGGTCCTCGACATTGAATGCCAAGGCCTCTGTCTTTGAAGTATTTATTTTATATAGAGATGCTGCACTAAATTTATAATGTTATGTAACGCAAGGAGTGAGGATTCTGGTTCGGTATAATAGTAATATAATAAGTAATAATAGTACGACGTCTGTGAATCTTTTGTGTCTGGAAGAGGGGGAAATAGAGACCCCTGAGAAAAGTGCCCATACAAGCAAATGGTTCTATTGCAAATACATACATCAAAGGGGAGAGTGGACACCCCTGTCTTGTACCGTTTGATATAGGAAAGACTTCTGATATGAACCCATTGCTAAATACCCTTGCTGTAGGCTTTGTGTATAGAGACAGTGAACCTCTATAGATAGATTTGCTGGGGACCCTATATTTTGCTTCTTTTTTGCAGACCTTTAACACCATATATGTTAGAATGGAATGGGTATGAAATACCGCCGGCCGAATCAGCAGAGTTCCGAGCAGCGGTAGCCCGACAGCGCTGGAATTCCCGATCGTGGATAGGTGAGTATCTACTAACCTAACCCCCCTAACCCTAACCCTCCTTAGGGGTACCTAACCCTAACTTCCCCCCCAAGTGCCTAACTCTAATCCCCCCTCTAAGTGCCTAACCCTAACCACCCCCTTCCCCCCTGCCTAAACCTAAGTTCCCCGGGGGGGTGCCTAACCCTAAGTCCCCCCTGGGGGTGCCTAACCCTAACCCTCCCTCCCCCTAGCCTAACCCTAAGTCCCCCCTGGGGGTGCCTAACCCTAACCCTCCCTCCCCCTAGCCTAACCCTAACCCTCCCGGGGGGGTGCCTAACCCTAAGTCCCCCCCGGGAGCCCTAAACCTAACCCTCCCCCCCCGCGGCTGTCCGCTTGCGGCGCCCGGCATCACTACGATCGGGATGCCGGGCGCCGGTCTCCCGGCATCGGGGAAACGCGGCCATCTACATCTAGACGCCCGGCATTTCACCCTTGCAGGGATATGACAGTCGGGAAGCCGGCTGCCGGTATTTAGGCAGTCGGCTTCCCGATTGCTTCCCATTAGAATAACTACAGCCACTGATATAGGCAAAATTGCAAGTTTGTACCTCTTTATGATTTGCCAATTTGTATTTTAGGACAGATTGTGGGCCTGATTCAGACCCGGTCGCTATCTGCGTACGCTCGCTAGATGCGTATGCACATTTTTCAAAGTGACGCCACAGGAAGCGATCGCTCGCCAAGGCATAAGCACGCCCACCATATCTTAGCGAGCGGCCACTTTGTCTGAGCGTACGCCCAATCGCACAGGCAGAGCGCCCACCAGCAACACGTCATCTCCAGGAAGTGTATTAAAACATTGGTACATCGAGCACCATCGGATGCGAACGCAGTGCTTGAGGTAGCTTTACCCTACCGCAAGCATCGCGAGGAAATCAGTGTAAAAAAATGGAAGTGACGTGTACTATGACGCACGCCTTTAAAACGGTGTTGAAACACTCAGGCACGCCTGCCTTCGCATCTCCAACCCCCCGTTATTAGTGTCCTGCCCCTGTTACCACCCACAAACGGCCTCTCCTGTCCCTCATTACCCTGGGCTGCCTTTGCTGGGAGAGCGAGAGGGTTGCGATCGCAGTGTGTAGTTTGCGCACACGCAGAATGAAACGTGCACATGCGCCTACGCAGAACATGGGGCCGCTTGCGAACGCACAGCGCGGGCGCGCGGCTCTGAATCAGGCCCTGTGTTTCAACACAATTGCCTACAGTACAAGGATGATTCCACCAGAGTTACATACACCAAACGTGTCTTCTATCAGTTCGGGCCTTTGGGGAGATCTAAAAGTCAAGGAAAGGCTTTAAAACTGATAATTTAACTGATGTATATGTTTACGTACTGTGAACAAATAGCACATTAACATCTTTATCAAAGGCATTATGGCAAATCATTAAATCATGTCAAGTGCTTAACCTGTTGTGCAAATATTGGCAACACTATCAGCAAATGTTAGGAATAGGATTTACCAACAATGTGAATGACTAATTGACGTCTGAGGGTGATAACAGGGGTTTTGCCAAAAGTAATAAGTAAACTATCAGGCTAATCTTTTTCACAGATGTTTTACCTTATCTTTTATTTCAGTCATTAAAAATAATAATATTATTTTGCTTGGATCAAAAGGCTAATCTCAGGAATCATTATCAGTGAGCAGGGTGGTTTGCTGAATGTAGCAACTCACGGCTTTTTGGTTCAGCGCAGTCATTTGGGGCTCATCAGCAAGCAAGACACAATACAAGAAAACTTCCACTGAACAACCCATGTATCGCACAGCATGAACTATCCATACTGTACATTAACAATATAAGACGTTTACGTTTAACTATGACAAAATACGGAAGAGACCATTTGGAGAGACAGTAGGCTAAAAGAGAGTTAGAGGCAAAATTGGCATAAAATAAACCCTCTCCCCAAAACAAAACAATAAAAAAAAAACAGTATTTCTAATAATATGCTGAGTAGTACACATCAAGTAGTGGAAATCAGCAACATACACACAAGATTATGCCAAGCACACATCACAGACACTTAGGGGTAAATTTACTAAGATGGGAGTTCTATTTAAGAAGTGATGTTGCCCATAGCAACCAATCAGATTCCAGGTATTATCTTGTAGAACAGGGATGAGGAACCTCCTGCCCGGGGGCCGTGTAAGGCCCCTGGAATAATTTGTTCTGGCCCTCTGAGCTTTTTTCTGCTACCCTGATCTGGCCTATAATGGCACCCTGCAGCCAGAATCTATGCAGCAGTGCCACCTGGAGCGTCCTCAGGATGCATCAGACGGTAACACCGCTGCGCTTACAGCTCCCCGGAGCGTCCTCAGGATGCTTAAGACGGTAACACCGCTGCGCTTACAGCTCCCCGGAGCATCCTCAGGATGCTCTGGGCATTGCTGCAATCACTGGCAATTGTGGCCCCGCCTATGTGTGATGTCACACGAAGGGGGCGTGGCCTGCACCAGGCCCACAAATAATGTTAAATATATCAAAATGGGCCTTGGCAGAAAAAAGGTTCCCCATCCCTGTTCTAGAAGGTGCTAGATAAATGAGAAGTAGAATCTGATTGGTTGCTATGGGCAACATCACTTCTTAAATAGAACTCCCATCTTAGTAAATTTACCCCTTACTGACATATTCGGTTTTATGCATCAATAAGACTTCAAAGTCTCTGAAAATCTTGTGAATGTAAAAAGAATAGAAATATAATAGAAATTGCACAGAAAAAGCATAACACATTCTCAGGCTAGGAAGGAAGAATGACAGTGATTATGGGCTAGATGTAACAGGGTCCGAGTTTTCTGTGGGATACAAACTCAGACATTCTCGCACATTTAATGGTCCGAGTTTGTCTCACAATTCTGCAAATATAATAGCCTGCCAACTTGTGAGATTGAGGCTATTACATTATGTGAGTCCGGAGAGTTTTCCCCTAATGCGACGAGCATTAAAAGGTCCTAGTTATACAGAAGCCTTCACAGATCAGTGAGATATTTGAAGGCTTCTGTGTGTAAAAAAAAGGAAACAATAGAAAATAAATAAATAAATAAATAAATGAAGTGAGCCCCCCCCCACCCCCCACAAACATAACCAGCCCCAAATTCTGTTGAGCCTGTCTTGGTTCTTAAAATACAGGGGAAAAAATGTATGTGTAGGGGTCCCATGTATTTTCCATAACCAGCCTCTTTCTAGCGGGGGTGTAATGCCACAAAGGGTTCCCCAGCTGTGGCATTGGATCCCACTAGAAAAAGTCCGGTGGTGGTTCTGAAAAATACAGGGGACTCCTACTCATTTTGTCCCGTGTATTTCCACAACCAGGACTGGCTCAACAGAGCCTGGTGCTGGTTCTTAAAATACAGGGGAACTCTATACATTTTTCCCACCTGTATTTTAAGTACCAGGACAGGCCCTGGAGCTGGTTCTTAAAATACAAGGGAACGCTACACATTTTCCCCCCTGTATTTTAAGAACCAGGACAGGCTCAACAGAGCCCGGAGCTGGTTATGCTTTCAGGGGGTAACCCCACATCATTGTTTTTTAAACATTTTTTACATCTTATTATTTTTATACACACAGAAACATGCACAGCTCTCACGGATCTGTGCATGTTTCTGTGTAAGTCGGCCCTGCTCAGGCTAGACTCGCTAGGCTGAAGCAGGTCTGTTTTCTTGACGAGTTCTCAGACAGTAATAGCATGCGAGTTAAGCACTCTTCTCTAATACATTGCCTGACTTGTATGCTCACTATGGCAAAACATCTGGATGCGATCTTTGTCATTGTGAATTTGCATGTTCTGGAACCCTGTTACACAGGGTGAGTTGTAAAGAAAAATGTGCGGAGTATAGCTCTATACTCTAACATTTTACAAACTCGGACCCTATTACATCCCGCCCCATATCTTCATCGCATTTGACCATGAGAATAATACCACAATGTCAGGCATATCTGCATCTTTCTCCGGTTCTGCATGTGTTTGCAATTGTGTAAATACAACCAACCTAAACTGCCCATTCTGCCAATCCAGACGCAAGGAACTGTAAGTGTTACACAAGTCTGCATGCACATAGTAAAATAACGTAAATGGGGTGCAGTTAACATACTGCCGCCCGACCAGCGACTAAAGATAGGCGTCTAAATCCCGACGGGGGAGGTTAAGGTTTAGGCACCCCCAGGGGGACTTAGGGTTAGCCCCCCCGAGGAGGGTAGGGTTAGGCTAGGGGAAGGGGTTGCTAGTGTTAGGCACCACTGGGGGGGAGGTTAGGGCCAGGCACCCCCCCGGGAGGGTTATGTTTACGGGAAGGGTGTGTTAGGGTTAGGCACCACAGGGGGGACGATAGGGTTAGGCACCCCCAGGGGAGGTTAGGGTTAGGCACCACTAAGGGAGGTTTAGGGGCAAGGGGGAGGGGAGGGTTAGGGTACTTACCAGCCCTAGTTGGGACCTTCACTGTTCGGGCTTCCGGCGTCAGCATTTGGACCGCTGGGAATAGATCCAGTGACATTACATACCAATTCCATGTAAATTATGCTACAGAGTCATGGCCAGCATAGTAGGAATGCCACGAGGGTCAATCGATCTTTATCTCCTCTACAGTTTAATAAGATTGCATTTTCCATTTGCTGTCACAAAGGCATCAGTGATATATGAGGTTTGAAGGTTACTGTGAAAAATTGACACAGACAACATATTTGGGGCAACATCTGGCAGCATACGCCATTGTTGTCAATGTGGAAACATAGGGCCTGATTCATCACGGATCGCAATTGCAACAACGTACTCAGATTGGCCGATGGTGCATACCGCAAATGCGTATGCACCACGGTGCGCATGTTATCATTGCAATTGCACTGCGATCACGCACGCAGACAGAAAGCCATCGCAGAGTGAGTGACGGGACGTCAGCGTTTGGGGGTGGTGACAGAGGAGTGGTTGCAGAAACGCAGGCGTGCCTGTCAGTTTGAATGCCGTTACATGGGCATGCATAAATTAGCCACTGCGCCGGCATACGCAGCTTTAGTACTCATTGCGTGTGACGAGACCTGCAATTTCTGAGACAGGTCAGAGCTGCTGTAATTCTGCGTGACAGTCCGATATTACCGATGTATACGCAGGACTGCAAGGCCTTACGGGTGTGAAAAAGCGGTAGTGGGCACCTCTATGCTGGCTAAGCAGTTGCAAACATTTGCATTTGTTCACAGTAGAACTGCGTGCGTAATCGCAGCTGCGACCGCAATAGCGATCCGTAATGAATCAGGCCCATAGCATGGCAGAGAAGACAACCGTTATCTACAGGGCCGTAACTAGTGCCGAGGCCTTGCCACCGATGGTCAATGGTTTTGCCATTGGAGGCAGCAATATTTTCTTCGTCCCGCCTGGGACAGGGCTTAGCCCCACCCTCTGTTGTTTCACTTAGCCTCACCCCCTTCAGTTATTGGCCCACCGCCCCCACCATGCCCAACAGCATAGATCCCCATTGATGGAGCAAAACATTACCGTCAATGGTTTTCGTGCCATCGACGTTAGGTATCCATGGCACCATAGATGTTTATTGGAACGCCAAGGGAGGGGCGTTCCAATAAACTTGGGGAGTTGTTCTTTCTCTTGAAAAATACTAAGGGATCTATTTATGAAGCAGTGATAACCCAATTCTCCTGCTTTTTTTTTGCTGGAGAAAAATTTCTCTTCCAGTCCCTCTTTTTTTTGTTAGTTACCGCATCCCCAAAGCCCGCTACAGCTGGGTATACACTAAACAGATATATCTACAGATGATGGTTGTTTGTACACACTGACCAACCATCATCTGTGTTCAGTGTGTAGGAGGAGATGGGTCCCGCTGTCTGCCCCCCTCCCCGCAGCTACTGTTGCATGTGTACGGGTTGTCTGCAGACTGCCGATGGACACACAAGTCTGTACAGCGCAGCCAATGTGATATGTCTGTGTATGGCGTAGTTCACAGACATATCGCTGGTACACACTGGCCGACGGGCAGCAGATATATTAGCCGATCAATTGATCGCCCTATATATCTGTCAGTGTGTACCCAGCTTTAGAGAACTGTGGTATCTGGTCTATTTCTCAAGTGAAGATTAAAAAGTTGTTTTATTGACAACCTTTTATTGGCACAAAGTTATCATCCCGAAGCTTTAAAATAGGGACTGCCTTTTTGTTCAATTGTTCAGAGTTAAAAGGATTGCCAGTCATGAATCCTTGTTATCAGGCAATATTGATCGCATGAAAGATCGTTTTATACAAAGAGGTTACCCCAAAATTCTGCTAGATCAAGAGGAATTGAAAGTGAGCAACATTCCACGATCCAGCACCTTGAACATGAGGGCCCCCAAAATCCAGAAACATCATATACATTGGGTTCGAAGGTATAACACCAGAGATAGGGGAATCCGCAAAACGGTCAACAAACTATGGCCTATAGGCCCCCATACACGGTGAGATTCAAAGTTGGTAAGATCAGTTGTACGATTTCCCTTGAAATTCTTCCCTTTAAATTCTTCATAAGATGTGGTCAAATGGTGTACGATTGATCATTAAGATCATAGGATAAGATGCATAGAAGTGTATCACATCGTACAAGATCAGTTGAGATCTCTCTGCAAAACCATCTGATCTGCGATCCAACTAGACGACGGTGGGGACGCGCATCGCGGTCGCAGAAGACTCAAAATACAACAATTTTCAAACTATTGGTCTGTCCAACCTGTAGAAACTGCCAAAATTGTGTTAAAAATCGTCCCGTGTATGGCCACCTTATGATTCAACAAGACAAGAACCTTACGAACTTGAAACATACTGAAATCATGACATGCTATAAGAGGGGTAAGAACCTGAGAGATTGGGTGGTACGAACTGATATCTCACGTCTAGGAACCCAAAAAAACAGAACCAGACCTGGTGGTTGCTACAGGTGTTTGGGTTGCACGACCTGTAGCGATCTAATCAACTCTAAACATTTTTTTATCCCCACTCAGGAAGGCGTTACGATATCAGGACCCCAGTTACATGTACCAGCAACCATGTGGTGTATATGATTAAGTGTCCCTGCGGGTTATGATACATAGGGAAGACCATCAGACCCTTTAGGGATAGAATGGCACTTCACCGTTCTGTCATCAGGGGAGCACTAAGTGGTAAGATCGTAGATCAACCTGTTGCCAAACACTTCGTAGAAGCCAAGCACAATCTTGCCGCATTACGGCACATCATTATCGACCAGATACCAGAAGATCTAAGAGGAGGTGATCGAGATAAAAGACTATTACAAAGGGAGATGCAATGGATTCATCGATTAGACACTGTGAGACCTAGAGGACTCAACAAACTAATTTCATACACAGTGTTTCTATAGAGAGCAGGGATGTTGCATTACACTCCAAGTCGATGTTTATATCAGCAGAAACTGAGTTTAATATCAATTTCCTTTCATTACAAATGAGTTACTCAGCTTCTTTTTTTAAAGCTGTTTCTTTCTGTGTTACGTCTCCGTAGTACACCTTATAGTATTTTGCCTCAGAGCTGACAATATTAATAGGATATTTAGTGCAATCTTTAAACATCATTTTTTTATGTATTTGCACATCATCTTAGTGTTTAACCTTTTTGCACATTTGCATTATTGCTTATTCTGATGTACTGAATCTAATTCATGCCCCATGAGTAGTCTAGCATACAATGGGTAAAGTTTATTGTCACTAGATCTATGTGGGACAGTTGTAGCCTTCTTTGGAAGCTATGTTATAGCTGCGGTTGATATTTATTTATTAACAGTTTCTTATATAGCGCAGCATATTCCGTTGCGCTTTACAATTGGAAACATTGATAGAACAAAACAGGGTAATAACAGACAGACATAGAGGTAAGAGGGCCCTGCTTGCAAGCTTACAATCTATAGGGAAACAGGCATTGATACACAAGGATAGGTGCTATATATATTGCAATTTGGTCTGGCCAGAATGCAGAGTTTCTTGGTGGGCTGCATGATCCAGTCACACAGGAATGTCGGCAAAATGTCAGGAGTATGTGAAAGAAAGACAATATGTGAGGTTATGTGTGGACTGTGAGAGGGGATGTGATAAGACATGGAAGCTATGAAGGTTATGTGGTCGGTTCTGGAATCTGATAAGCTTGTCTGAAGAGGTGAGTTTTCAGGGAACGCTTGAAGGATTGAAGAGTAGAGGTAAGTCTTATTGTGTGTGGTAAGGCATTCCATAGAGTGGGTGCAGCCCGAAGAAAGTCCTGTAACCGTAAATGGGAGCAAGTAATGCGTGGGGATGAGAGACGCAGTTCTTGTGCTGAGCGGAGAGGTCGGGTTGGGAGATATTTTGAGATGAGTGAAGAGATGTATGTTGGTGTAATTCGGTTAATGGCCTTATGTGTAAGTAACAGTATTTTGTATTGAATACGGTAGAAAACCGGCAACCAATGGAGGGACTGACAGAGCGGGGCAGCAGACGATGAACGTTTGGCAAGGAAGATAAGCCTCGCAGCTGCATTCATAATGGATTGTAATGGCGATAGCCTGTTTTTGGGAAGACCAGTAAGGAGACTATTGCAATAGTCAATGCGGGAAATAATGAGTGCATGGATTAGAGTTTTTGCAGTGTCTTGTTTGAGATATGGTCGAATTTTGTATATGTTATTTAGATGTATGTAACATGATTTTGAGACAGATTGAATGTGGGGAACAAAGGACAATTCAGAATCAAGGATGACACCAAGGCAGCGAGCTTGTGGGGTGGGGTGGATTGTTGAGTTATCAACAGTGATAAAGAGATCAGATTGGTAACTGTTATTGGCTGGTGGAAATATAATTAATTCTGTTTTAGAAATATTAAGTTTCAGGTAGCGAGATGACATCCAAGATGAAATGGCAGAAATACATTCAGTGACACGGACCAATACAGATGGAGATAAATCTGGAGAGGATAGGTAGATTTGAGTATCATCCGCATACAGATGGTACTGAAATCCAAAAGAGCGGATTAGTTTGCCAAGAGAGGTGGTATAGATTGAGAATAGCAAAGGACCTAAGACAGAGCCTTGCGGTACTCCAACTGATAGAGGTAGCGAAGAGGAGGCAGAATCAGAAAAACGAACAGAAAAAGAGCGATCAGATAGGTAGGAAGAGAACCAAGAAAGGGCTGTGTCCTTAAGACCTAGGGATTGTAATGTTTGTACGAGAAGAGAGTGGTCAACAGTGTCAAAAGCAGCAGAGAGATCTAGAAGAATTAGAAGTGAGTAATGGCCTTTAGCCTTGGCAGTGACAAAATCATTTACTACCTTATTCAGTGCTGTCTCTGTGGAGTGCTGGGAACGGAAGTGGGTCCAATAAGTTGTGGGTGTTAAGAAAGTGTGTGAGGCGGGTGTAGACAAGTCTCTCCAGTAGCTTGGAGGGGCATGGGAGCTGGGAGATAGGACGGTAATTAGAGAGAGTGTTAGGGTCAGAATTTTGTTTTTTCAGAATGGGAGTAATCACTGCATGCTTGAACAGTGATGGAAAGATGCCAGTAGAAAGAGAGAGATTACAGATTTTAGTTAGGGTTGGGATGAGCACAGGAGACAGAGCTTTACTAATTTGTGAGGGTATAGGATCTAGAGGAGAGGTAATAGAGTAGGAGGATGAGAAGAGTGTAGATACTTCATCTTCATTTGTGGGGTCAAATGAAGAGAATGTGCCAGAGGGTTCAGGTAGGGAATTGAGTAGGTCACTAGCTGAGGAAGAGAATAACATTTGATTTCGGATATTATCAATCTTGTCCTTGAAATAGGAAGCAAGATCTTGTGCACAGATAGTAGCAGGTGGCTTGGGTGAGGGAGGGGTAAGAAGCAGTTTAAATGTATTAAAAAGTCGCTTGGGGTTAGAGGCTTGAGCAGAGATAAGAGATTGGAAATATATTTGCTTGGCAGTGTCCAGAGCAGTACGATAAGAGTTGTAGATAGACTTATATGTGAGGAAGTCACTTGGAGTGCGAGACTTTCGCCACTGACGTTCTATTTTAAGTGAGAGTTTTTGTAGATGCCTTGTTAAGTTAGAATGCCACGGTTGATGTCTGAGTCTATGCGGAGTGTGATGGGTAGCTGGAGCTACTTCATCGAGGGCTTTTACTAAAATCTGGTTTAGCTGTGATGCATTAGTCTCAGGAGAAGTCAGTGCAGAAATTGGTGAGAGTTGCTGTTGTAGAGAGGTAGATAGTTGTTGAAAGTTAATCACATTAATATTTCTGCGGGTTTTAGGAGGTTTGGTTGATTTCACTGACATTGAGGTTGATGTAATGGAGGAAAGTGTGCAGGTGATAAGATTGTGATCTGAGAGAGGGAAAGGAGCATTAGTGAAATCAGAAACTGAGCTTAGTCTGGTAAATACAAGATCAAGGCAGTGGCCCTCCTTATGAGTAGAGGAGTCAGTCCATTGGGAGAGGCCAAGAGAGGAGGTTAGAGAGAATAGTTTGGAGGCATGAGGAGATTGTGGACTGTCAATGGGGATATTGAAATCACCCATAATGATGGTGGAGATGTCTGAGGATAGGAAGTGAGGGAGCCAGGCTGAAAAATGTTCCAGAAATTGGTGCTGTGGCCCAGGTGGGCGATAGATAACAGCAACTCGCAGAGAGAAAGGGGTGAAAGTCCTGATAGAATGTACTTCAAATGATGTAAATGTGAGTGAAGGTACCTGTGGGAGAACTGTGAATGTGAAAGATTGGGAGAGTAATATTCCTACCCCACCTCCTTTACAATTGCCAGGCCTGGAGGTGTGTGAGAAGTGTAGGTTACCATGTGAAAGTGCAGCAGGGGAGACAGTGTCTGATTGTGTTAGCCATGTTTCTGTTATTGCCAGAAGGTTGAGGTTGGTTGAAATAAAGAGGTCATGGATGGATGTTAGTTTGTTGCAGACAGAGCGTGCATTCCATAAGGCACATTTTAGTGACTTGGATGGTGAAGGGAGGCATGCAATATTTATGAGGTTAGCTGGATTTATAGTTTGTTGTGGGTGTGGCATGTGGGTTGGGCCTGGATTTGGAGATATGTCACCAGCTAATAGAAGCAACAGGAGCGAGATATAAATATATTTGTGGGATTTGACTGAATGTTTGTTATGGCGAGAGGTTGTGGATGTTATTGTCAATGTGTTTAGATAAGTTAAAAGCTCATATGTGTTTGTAAGAGAAGAGGAAAGTACTGAGGCAGCAATATGTACAAAAGGATGAGCTGCAGGGAGAGTAAAGGATGTAGTAGTCTTAGAGATGATTCCATGGAGTGAGATCATTAATAGAAGTTGAGAATATGTGTGTTGAGAATATGTGTGTCTCCAATGGCATTGCGGCAATGTTGCGATTTTTGTACATTGTTTTTTATTTATGTTTTGTACTTGTTTATGTCACATGACAGGGGGCGTGGTGTAGGTCTTCCCAGGATGCGATCTCCATGGCCACGGAGTTCAGCGGACCTGCTGACGCGCTTCAGGCTGGCAAAACCGGAAGTGGCGTGGAACCGGAAGTGCGGTGGATGCGGACACCGGACTGAATGAGCAGCGCATGGTGAGACCAGTTAGGTGTGCACTATATAGGTAAGAGATGTTATGTATGTCTGTCTTGCATTTATATCTGTTCCTTGACAAAGGAGTAAAATCCGAAACATTGGAGCAATGATTTGTGTTGAGTTGTGTAATTTCCAAGTCCGGATGAGTGCCGCAGTATGGGAGTTATATACTGTACATATATATACAGTACCAGTCAAAAGTTTGGACACACCTTCTCATTCAGTGTTTTTTGTTTATTTAAATTATTTTCAACACACTCTTGGCATTCTCTCAGTCAGCTTTATGAGGTAGTCTCCTGGAATGGTTTTCCATCAGTCTTGAAGGAATTCCCAGAGGTGCTGAGCACTTGTTGGCTGCTTCTCCTTCACTCTGCGGTCCAACTCATCCCAAACCAGCTCAATTGGGTTTAGGTCGGGTGATTGTGGAGGCCAGGTCATCTGATGCAGCACTCTATCACTTTCCTTCTTGGTCAAGTAGCCCTTACATAGCCTGGAGTTGTGTTTGGGGTCATTGTCTTGTTGAAAAACAAATGATGGTCCCAGTGAGCGCAAACCAGATGGGATGGCGTGGCGCTGCAGAATGCTGTGGTAGCCATGCTGGTTAAGTGTGCCTTGAATTTTTAACAAATCACCAACAGTGTCACCAGCAAAGCACCCCCACACCATCACACCTCCTCCATGCTTCACAGTGGGAACCACACATGCAGAAACCATCCACTGACCTTCTCTGCGTCTCACAAAGACACGGCGGTTGGAACCAAAAATCTCAAAATTTGGACTTATCAGCCCAAAGTACAGATTTCCACTGGTCTAATGTCCATTCCTTGTGTTTCTTGGCCCAAACAATTCTCTTCTTCTTGTTGTTCATCCTCAATAGTGGCTGCTTCGCAGCAATACGACCATGAAGGCCTGATTCACACAGTCTCCTCTGAACAGTTGATGTTGAGATTTGTCTGCTACTTGAACTCTGTGAAGACTTTATGTGGTCTCTAATCTGAGGTTCTGTTAAGTTGCGGTTTCTGAGGCTGGTAACTCTAATGAACTTATCCTCTGCAGCAGAGGTAACTCTTGATCTTCCTTTCCTGGGGCGGTCCTCATGAGAGCCAGTTTCATCATAGCGTTTGATGGTTTTTGCAACTGCACTTGAGGATACATCAAAGTTCTTGAAATTTTCCTTATCGACGGACCATCATGTCTTAAAGTAAAGATGGACTGTCGTTTCTCTTTATTGAGTTGAGTGGTTGGTGCCATAATATTGATTACAACAGTAGTCAAATAGTGGTGTCCACTGTATACTAACCCTACCTCTGCACAATATAACTAATGGTCTCAAACACATTAATAAGCCTAGTAATAAGTAATAACACAGATTGACTCTTGGCAAGGCACACCTGTTATTTCAAAACCATTCCAGGAGACTACCTCATGAAGCTGATTGAGAGAATGCCAAGAGTGTGCAGAGCTGTCATCCAAGCAAAAGGGGGATAGTTTGAGGAAGCTAAAATATAAAACATATTTTGATTTGTTTAACACTTTTTTTGTTTACAACATAATTCCATATGTGTTCTATCATAGTTTTGATGTCTTCAGTATTAATCTACTATGTTGAAAATAATTAAATAAACAAAAAACATTTGGCGGCAGAGGGACGGCTAGAGAAGCTGTCCACTGCGCTGCCATAACGTGCAATCACTATATGCCAGCAGCTGCATTTGATCAGCCTGCGTTTGTTCGGGGGATGGGCTGCCTTGGATGGCCACTGGCAGGCCGCTGTAGCAGGACATTTTTATTTTCCATTTACAGCAGCTGGTATGGGCCTATTTTTATGGGTGGGCCTGGAGCTGCAGCTCCATCCGCCCCATTGTTAATCCGGCCCTGGACGTGTGCTTTGTGGATAGGGGCATCCTCTCCTGCAAGGAATGGAATTCTGCAACATGGCATGAAGATGAACTCATAGTGCCATTTAGTAGGTATTAGCACCAATCTTCCCTTTTAAGGGTATGATTATGCCAAAACCATGTGCCCCACAACATTATAGAACAATTAGCTCCCTGCGCTGTTGGACACACAGAAGTGTGTTAGGTTGGCACCATATATACACTGGCACGTATGTTGAAAGCATGGCTAGGAATGCTTGTCAGATAAAGAGCCTGATTCAGCAACGTCCGCAATTGCAACTACATACACAGGTTGGCCGATTGTTCAGCACTGCATGTGCGCTGCAATCGCCCTGCGCGTGTGCTGCAATCGCACTGCTACTACGCACGCAGATAGGAATCCATCGCAGAGTGAGTGACAGGCAGTGAGCGTCTGGAGTTAGTGCCGGGGGAGTGGTCAGAGAAACGCAGGTGTGTCTGTCCTTCTGAACACCGTTGCATGGGCATGCATAAATTAGCCACTGCGATTGCATACGCAGCTCGTGTACTCACTGCGTGCGAGGAGGCTTGCAGTTTCTGCGGCTGGTCTCAGACCTGCTGTAATTGTGCGTGACGGGCCTTCGATGTTACTGATGTTTACGTAGGACTGCGAGGTATTACGGATGTGAGAAAGCGGCAGTGGGCGTCTCTATGCTGGCTGAGCTGTGGCAGGAATTAGCATATTTTCGTAGCTTCATTGCGTACGATTACGCAGCTGTAATCGCAGTTGTGATCCATACTGAATCAGGACCAAAGTCCATTGTCCGTGTCAATGTAGAGTATTTTGCCAGTTGTCTGACTGTGATATCCTGCGCTGTAGAAGTCTCATCAGATTATTTCTGATAAATCTGGCAGCCTGACATTTGCAGTGAATTCACCTGTTTCGTCACTTTGGGGGCGTGCCCAGCACTCTGCTGACCAGCCCTCAGGCAGTCCATACACAAGAGAACAGATGTCGTGCGCATGCGCACGCTATCTGTTCTCCTCCTGCACACCCGCTGCTCTGCTATGCAGAGCAGCGGTTTGTGCTCTCCCCAACTCCCCTCCCCACCGCGGGACACTGCGGCCCGCGGGTGGGATAGCAGAACAGTCCCAGAAAAATAGGACTGTCCTGCTGGATGCGGGATAGTTGGGAGGTATGCTATTATATACAGTTCCGCAAATACACAGGTTGGAGGATTGGTGTGTTGCAGGACATGCAGGCTTGGTATTTACCACGCACAGGCAATCCTAGGCACTGGTGCAACTAGGTGGCTCTTTGAGGATATTTTCAGTGGCACCTGTGGGATCAGTCCCTCTCCTACCATCAGGGCTGGGGCTGAAAATGTTGAAGGGCCTATACTGAGAAGGGGAGGAGCTGTAGTGCTGTGTGGGTGTGACCAGTGTTGTGAGGGTGTAACCAGTGCTGTGTAGGTGTGACCAGAGCCATGTGGGTGTAACCAGAGCTGTGTGGGTGTGACCAGACCCATGTGGGTGTAACCAGTGCTGTGTGGGTGTGACCAATGCTGTGTGGGTGTCACCAGAGCCATCTGAGTGTTACCAGTGCTGTGTGGGTGTGACTAGAGCCATGTGGGCGTGTATACACCCCAAACACTATTAGCCCCACTATCTCCCTAAATAGAAAAAATGCATAATTTAGTGAGAAAACTAGAAACATAATTTTAATACTTATGATTAATGGCTGACTGTGTGACCAGATAGGCAGCTGGTCATTGTCATGCTGATGATGGGCTTATTTTTATGTGGGGTCCTGGAGCCTAGATCCGCCCCATTGTTAGTCTGGCCCTGACTACCATGTGCTCACTCCTCCCATCCTGCTTTACCTACTTGCTTCACAGAGGAGACCTTTTTGGTGTGCTAGTTATTACTCTCCAAACTGGATAACTCAAGCCTGGCCTGTATACCCAGAGAAGCCTGGGACTCTGATGAGCAGGGGCGCCAAGATGGGGGGGGGAGTGGGTACTAATTACCTGGGCCCAGGCTCATACTTGTCTACTCTCCCGGAAAGGAAGGGAGGCTCCTGAAAATCATTTGCTGCTCCCGGCAGGACTGGGCTCCTATGTCATTAGGCACCACCCCTGTCAAGGCAAACTGGAATGAACTGGGTGAGCACAAGGAGGGGGCGGGGATAAATGTTGCATCATCATTTAGTTCCGACCCCTCTGTACGGAGCTGCATTTCCTACCAATTCCTACCCAAGGTTCTGTTCTTGGACCTCTCCTTTTCTCCCTATATACATCCTCTTTAGGTGAACTCATTAACTCCTTTGACCTCCAATATCATCTCATGCTGATGATACTCAAATTTACCTTTCCAACCCTGAGCTCTCCCCCTCGCTCCTTACCCGTATCTCCAACTGTCTCTCTGCTGTTTCTTCGTGGATGTCCCAGCGCTTTCTTAGACTTAACATGTCTAAGACTGAGCTGATCATCTTCCCACCCTCTTCCACTACATAACTTCCCACAATTTCATTATCTATTGATGGCACAACTATCTCCTCTAGCCCCAAAGTGCGCTGTCTTGGAGTTATCCTAGACTCCTCCCTCTCCTTTAAACCCCACCTTCAGCACCTCTCACAGTCCTGCCGTTTTCACCTAAAAAATATCTCCAGGATTAGACCCTTACTCACCCAGGATGCCACTAAAACCCTCATCCACTCACTGGTCATCTCCACATTGGACTACTGTAACCTTCTCCAAGCTGGCCTCCCAGTCTCTCACGTCTCTCCACTACAATCGTTTCACAATGCTGCTGCTCAGCTCATCTTCCTCTCCAGACGTTCTACATCTGCTTCCCCTCTTCTTCAAGCCCTACACTGGCTCCCCTTCCCTCAGATGCCAATTCAAGGTTCTTACATTCGCCTACAAAGCCCTCACCAAATCCTCTCCCGCATACATTTCTGACCTTCTCTCTCTTCACACTCCCATCCGTCCTCTTCGCTCAACTAATGCATGCCGCCTCTCTTGCCAACTGATTACTTCCTCCCACTCCCGCATCCGAGATTTTGCCCGTGCTGCTCCCTACCTTTGGATGCTCTCCCTCTCCCTATCAGACTCTCCACCTCTCTACAAATCTTCAAACGGGCTCTCAAGACCCACTACTTCATCAAGGCCTTCCAGCACTCATCCTAACCCACCTCATGCTGTTTCCTCCCTATCTTCCCCTTCTGTGTCACGCCTGTCTGTCTGCCCCTCCCCTTAGAATGTAAGCTCTCATGAGCAGGGACCTCTTCCCTCATGTGCTTCTCTTTACATTTTCTTCTACTCTCTACTCCCCATTAGGGCACCTAACACGGGACTGCCAACTCCCAGCAGCTTATTGTGAGTGCTTTAATCACAGTTTCAGCAATGTATATAAGTCGTGTCCTTGTCCTGCACTATAATGTACTGTAAGTTACTTGTTTCTTGTTCACCTATTAGTTCTATGTACTATGTAAGGCGCTGCGGAACACTTGTGGCGCCATATAAATAAAGTATAATAATAATAATAATAATAATAATAATAATTACGTACCTCCCAACATTTGAACATCTCAAGGCGGGACAGGTCGCGCACCCGGACGAAAAGAGGGCGTGGCTTATACAAAAAGGGGTGGCTCCTATGGAAAATGGGGCGGAGCCTCGTGGCTTCCCCCATTTTCGTCACTTGTGCCCAGCACTTTCTGAGATGCTGGGCAGCCCCCAGGCAGTCCGTACACATGAGAACAGATGCCATGCTCTCCCCAACTCCCCCCCCATCACCGCGGGACACTGTGGCCCGCAGGTGGGACAGCGGGACAGTCCCAGAAAAACAGGACTGTCCCGCTGGATGCGGGACTGTTGGGAGGTATGCAATTATCTCCCCATCCTGCCAATTTCACTAGGAAGTGGGTGGGATGTGGGCGTTCCGGACACTCTCTTGGGGGTGCGGGTGTCTACCTGAAAATTCGGGAGCCTGCAGCAACTTCTGAGAGAGCAGGTAAGTATGATGCTCTGGTGGCGCTGTAGAAGTGATCCTGGCTCAAATCCCTAGTTACGGCCCTGCCTGCCACAGCTAGCCCTCCTGACAGTCAGATAAACGTACAAAATCCTGAAGCATGTCTCTGCCTCCAGACTACAATTTAACAACATACAGTAACCTGAGCAAACTAGCTTAAAAATAAGAAAGAACAAGGAAGTCACTAACATTTTTAGTATTCATCTATTACTTTTGTAAATGCTTATAAATATGATGTAATGGTGCTGACAATCAGTATATTTTTGGGGGCTTGAACATTCTTCACATGAAAGAGAAAAATACTGCCTACTGTACCCCTGGTATATACAGTAGGTTTATCAGGACAGTGTTACATAGAGATGACTTGTATAAGCAGATAATTATAGAACCATGTTCCAAAAAGCAGGTTTCCATTTCCCAGCAATCACAAGCAGGATATATAAAGTTGGCTTATTATAGCAGCGTTATATAGAGATCATGACTAGTATAAGCAGATAATTATAGAACTCACTAGGACACAGATACAGAGGATTGGTGCATATTATTTCAGCCAATGCAGATTGTGGGCCTGATTCCACGTCATGTGCAAGACGGAATGCAGCCATATCTAGTGATTTCTGCAGACTGCGTATGCGCCACAGTGAGCATTTACCCGTCTCCGAACATTTCCGAGACGGCCACATCTCGACCACTTCTCTCCATCTGTGTAATAATATTATTACAGCAAGCTGTAACTCAGGGGTCTAGTTACTAAGCAGTGTTAGGAGACAGACTAAAAAGTGATAACTTGCCAGCCAATCAGCTCCCACCTATCATCTCACAGGCTGTGTTTGAAAAATAACAGTTGGGAGCTGATTGGCTGGCACCTGATCACTTTTCACTCTGTCTCCTAACACTGCTTAGTAACTAGACACCTTAGTATTTTATGTATATGTCCCCAAGCATGCAGGGGATTGGCTTTCTCTGTTAGTCCATGTGCTCCAAGTATACAGGGTATTAGTGTGATATTGTATAGTCCCCGTGCTCCATGTACACAGGGTATTAGTGTATTATGGTATAGTTCCCGTGCTCCATGTACACAGGGTATTAGTGTATTATGGTATAGTCCCCGTGCTCCATGTACACAGGGTATTAGTGTGTTATGGAATAGTCCCCGTGCTCCATGTACACAGGGTAATAGGGAATTGTGGTATAGTCCCTGAGCTCCATATACACAGGGTATTAGTGTATTATGGTATAGTCCCTGTGCTCCATGTATACAGGGTATTAGTGTGTTATGGTATAGTCCCTTTGCTCCATGTATACAGGGTATTAGTGTGCTATGGTATAGTCCCTGTGCTCCATGTACACAGGGTATTAGTGTGTGATGGTATGGTCCCTGTGCTCCATGTACACAGGGTATTAGTGTGTTATGGTATAGTCCCTGTGCTCCATGTATACAGGGTATTAGTGTGTTTTGGTATAGTCCCCGTGCTTAATGTATACAGGGTATTAGTGTGTTATGGTATAGTCCCCGTACTCCACGTCCACAGGGTATTAGTGTATTATGGTACAGTCCCAGAGCTCCATGTATACACGATATTAGTCTATTATGGTATAGTAACTGTGCTACATGTATACAGGGTATTAGTGTGTTATGGTATAGTCCCTGTGCTCCATGTATACAGGGTATTAGAGTGTTATGGTATAGTCCCTGTGCTCCATGTACACAGGGTATTAGTGTGTTATGGTATAGTCCCTGTGCTCCATGTATACAGGGTATTAGTGTGTTATGGTATAGTCCCTGTGCTCCATGTACACAGGTTATAAGTTTGTTATGGTATAGTCCCCGTGATCCATGTACACAGGGTATTGGTGTTTTATGGTATAATCCCTGTGTTCCATGTATATAGGGTATTAGTGTGTTTTGGTATAGTCCCCGTGCTTAATGTATACAGGGTATTAGTGTGTTATGGTATAGTCCCCGTGCTCCATGTATACAGTGTATTAGTGTGTTATGGTATAGTCCCCATGCACCATGGATACAGGGTATTAGTGTGTTATGGTATAGTCCCCGAGCTCCACGTATACAGTGTATTAGTGTGTTATGGTATAGTCCCCATGCTCCATGGATACAGGGTATTAGTGTGTTATGGTATAGTCCCCGAGCTCCACGTATACAGTGTATTAGTGTATTATGGTATAGTCCCTGTGCTCCATGTATACAGGGTATTAGTGTGTTATGGTATAGTCCCTGTGCTCGATGTATACAGGGTATTAATGTTTTAATGAGTTATGGTATAGTCCCCGTGGTCCTTGTATACAGGGTATTAATGTTTTAATGTGTTATGGTATAGTCCCCATGCTCCATGTATACAGGGTATTAGTGTGTTATGGTATAGTCCCTGTGCTCCATGTACACAGGGTATTAGTGTGTTATGGTATAGTCCCTGTGCTCTATATATACAGGGTATTAGTGTGTTAAGGTATAGTCCCTGTGCTCCATGTATACAGGGTATTAGTGTATTATGGTATTGTTCCCTTGCTCTATGTATACAGGGTATAAGTGTACTATGGTATAGTCCCTGTGCTCCATGTACACAGGGTATTAGTGTTTTATGGTATAATCCCTGTGTTCCTTGTATATAGGGTATTAGTGTGTTTTGGTATAGTCCCCGTGCTTAATGTATACAGGGTATTAGTGTGTTATGGTATAGTCCCTGTACTCCACGTCCACAGGGTATTAGTGTATTATGGTATAGTCCCCGTGCTCCATGTATACACGATATTAGAGTATTATGGTATAGTCCCTATGCTCCATGTATACAGGGTATTAGTGTGTTATGGTACAGTCCCCGTGCTCCATGTATACAGGGTATTAGTGTGTTATGGTATAGTCCCTGTGGTCCATGTATACAGGGTATTAGTGTGTTATGGTATAGTCTCTGTGCTCCATGTATACAGGGTATTAGTGTTTTATGGAAGTCCCCATGATCCATGTATACAAGATATTAGGGTGTAATGGAATAGTCCCTGTGCTCCATGTACATAGGGTAATAGTGTGTTATAGTACAGTCCCTGTGCTCGATGTATACAGGGTATTAGTGTGTTATGGTATAGTCCCCCTGCTCCATGTATACAGTGTATTAGTGTGTTATGGTATAGTCCCCAAGCTCCATGGACACAGGGTATTAGTGTGTTATGGTACAGTCCCCGTGCTCCATGTATACAGGGTATTAGTGTGTTTTGGTATAGTCCCCGTGCTTAATGTATACAGGGTATTAGTGTGTTATGGTATAGTCCCCGTGTGCCACGTCCACAGGGTATTAGTGTATTATGGTATAGTCCCTGTGCTCCATGTATACAGGGTATTAGTGTGTTATGGTATAGTCCCTGTGCTCGATGTATACAGGGTATTAATGTTTTAATGAGTTATGGTATAGTCCCCGTGCTCCATGTATACAGGGTATTAGTGTGTTATGGTATAGTCCCTGTGCTCCATGTACACAGGGTATTAGTGTGTTATGGTATAGTCCATGTGCTCTATGTATACAGGGTATTAGTGTGTTATGTATAGTCCCTGTGCTCCATGTATACAGGGTATTAGTGTATTATGGTATTGTTCCCCTGCTCTATGTATACAGGGTATAAGTGTACTATGGTATAGTCCTTATGATCCATGTACACAGGGTATTAGTGTGTTATGGTATAGTCACTGTGCTCCATGTACACTGGGTATTAGTGTGTTATGGTATAGTCCCTGTGCTCCATGTACACAGGGTATTAGTGTATTATGGTATAGTCCCTGTGCTCCATGTATACAGGGTATTAGTGTGTTATGGTATAGTCCCCGTGCTCCATGGACACAGGGTATTAGTGTGTTATGGTATAGTCCCTGTGCTCCTTGTATACAGGGTATTAGTGTGTTATGGTATAGTGCCTGTGCTCCTTGAACACAGGGTGGTAGTGTGTGATGGTATAGTCCCAGTGCTCCATGTGCATTTGTAGGGTATTAGTGTGTTATGGTATAGTCCCTGTGCTCCATGTATACAGGGTAGTAGTGTGTTATGGTATTGTTCCCCTGCTCTATGTATACAGGGTATTAGTGTATTATGGTATAGTCCTTATGATCCATGTACACAGGGTATTAGTGTGTTATGGTATAGTCCCCGTGCTCTATGTATACAGGGTATTAGTGTCTTATGGTATAGTCCCTGTGTTCCATATATACAGGGTATTAGTGTCTTATGGTATAGTCCCTGTGCTCCATGTATACAGGGTATTAGTGTGTTATGGTATAGTCCCCGTGCTCCATGTATACAGGGTATTACTGTGTTATGGTATAGTCCCCGTGCTCCATGTATACAGGGTATTAGTGTGTTATGGTATAGTCCCCGTGCTCCATGTGTATGTGTAGGGTATTAGTGTGTTATGGTATAGTCCCTGTGCTCCATGTATACAGGTTAGTAGTGTGTTATGGTATTGTTCCCCTGCTCTATGTATACAGGGTATTAGTGTATTATGGTATAGTCCTTAAGATCCACGTAAACAGGGTATTAGTGTGTTATGGTATATTCCCTGTACTCCATGTACACAGGGTATTAGTGTGTTATGGTATAGTCCCTGTGCTCCATGTATACAGGGTATTAGTGTGTTATGGTATAGTCCCTGTGCTCCATGTATACAGGGTATTAGAGTGTTATGGTATAGTCCCTGTGCTCCATGTACACAGGGTATTAGTGTGTTATGGTATAGTCCCTGTGCTCCATGTATACAGGGTATTAGTGTGTTATGGTATAGTCCCTGTGCTCCATGTACACAGGTTATAAGTTTGTTATGGTATAGTCCCCGTGCTCCATGTACACAGGGTATTAGTGTTTTATGGTATAATCCCTGTGTTCCTTGTATATAGGGTATTAGTGTGTTTTGGTATAGTCCCCGTGCTTAATGTATACAGGGTATTAGTGTGTTATGGTATAGTCCCTGTACTCCACGTCCACAGGGTATTAGTGTATTATGGTATAGTCCCCGTGCTCCATGTATACACGATATTAGTGTATTATGGTATAGTCCCTATGCTCCATGTATACAGGGTATTAGTGTGTTATGGTACAGTCCCCGTGCTCCATGTATACAGGGTATTAGTGCGTTATGGTATAGTCCCTGTGGTCCATGTATACAGGGTATTAGTGTGTTATGGTATAGTCTCTGTGCTCCATGTATACAGGGTATTAGTGTTTTATGGAAGTCCCCATGCTCCATGTATGCAAGATATTAGGGTGTAATGGAATAGTCCCTGTGCTCCATGTACATAGGGTAATATTGTGTTATAGTACAGTCCCTGTGCTCGATGTATACAGGGTATTAGTGTGTTATGGTATAGTCCCCCTGCTCCATGTATACAGTGTATTAGTGTGTTATGGTATAGTCCCCATGCTCCATGGACACAGGGTATTAGTGTGTTATGGTACAGTCCCCGTGCTCCATGTATACAGGGTATTAGTGTGTTTTGGTATAGTCCCCGTGCTTAATGTATACAGGGTATTAGTGTGTTATGGTATAGTCCCCGTGCGCCACGTCCACAGGGTATTAGTGTATTATGGTATTGTCCCTGTGCTCCATGTATACAGGGTATTAGTGTGTTATGGTATAGTCCCTGTGCTCGATGTATACAGGGTATTAATGTTTTAATGAGTTATGGTATAGTCCCCGTGCTCCATGTATACAGGGTATTAGTGTGTTATGGTATAGTCCCTGTGCTCCATGTACACAGGGTATTAGTGTTATGGTATAGTCCCTGTGCTCTATGTATACAGGGTATTAGTGTGTTATGTATAGTCCCTGTGCTCCATGTATACAGGGTATTAGTGTATTATGGTATTGTTCCCCTGCTCTATGTATACAGGGTATAAGTGTACTATGGTATAGTCCTTATGATCCATGTACACAGGGTATTAGTGTGTTATGGTATAGTCACTGTGCTCCATGTACACTGGGTATTAGTGTGTTATGGTATTGTTCCCCTGCTCTATGTATACAGGGTATTAGTGGTATAGTCCTTATGATCCATGTACACAGGGTATTAGTGTGCTATGGTATAGTCGCTGTACTCCATGTACACAGGGTATTAGTGTGTTATGGTGTAGTCCCTGTGCTCCATGTACACAGGGTATTAGTGTATTATGGTATTGTTCCCCTGCTCTATGCATACAGGGTATTAGTGGTATAGTCCTTATGATCCATGTACACAGGGTATTAGTGTGCTATGGTATAGTCGCTGTACTCCATGTACACAGGGTATTAGTGTGTTATGGTGTAGTCCCTGTGCTCCATGTACACAGGGTATTAGTGTATTATGGTATAGTCCCTGTGCTCCATGTATACAGGGTATTAGTGTGTTATGGTATAGTCCCCGTGCTCCATGGACACAGGGTATTAGTGTGTTATGGTGTAGTCCCTGTGCTCCATGTATACAGGGTATTAGTGTGTTATGGTATAGTGCCTGTGCTCCTTGAACACAGGGTGGTAGTGTGTGATGGTATAGTCCCAGTGCTCCATGTGCATTTGTAGGGTATTAGTGTGTTATGGTATAGTCCCTGTGCTCCATGTATACAGGTTAGTAGTGTGTTATGGTATTGTTCCCCTGCTCTATGTATACAGGGTATTAGTGTATTATTGTATAGTCCTTATGATCCATGTACACAGGGTATTATTGTGTTATGGTATAGTCCATGTGCTCTATGTATACAGGGTATTAGTGTCTTATGGTATAGTCCCTGTGCTCCATATATACAGGGTATTAGTGTCTTATGGTATAGTCCCTGTGCTCCATGTATACAGGGTATTAGTGTGTTATGGTATAGTCCCCGTGCTCCATGTATACAGGGTATTACTGTGTTATGGTATAGTCCCCGTGCTCCATGTATACAGGGTATTAGTGTGTTATGGTATAGTCCCCGTGCTCCATGTGTATGTGTAGGGTATTAGTGTGTTATGGTATAGTCCCTGTGCTCCATGTATACAGGTTAGTAGTGTGTTATGGTATTGTTCCCCTGCTCTATGTATACAGGGTATTAGTGTATTATGGTATAGTCCTTAAGATCCACGTAAACAGGGTATTAGTGTGTTATGGTATAGTCCCTGTACTCCATGTACACAGGGTATTAGTGTGTTATGGTATAGTCCCTGTGCTCCATGTATACAGGGTAGTAGTGTGTTATGGTATTGTTCCCCTGCTCTTTGTATACAGGGTATTAGTGTATTATGGTATAGTCCTTATGATCCATGTACACAGGGTATTAGTGTGTTATGGTATAGTCCCCGTTCTCTATGTATACAGGGTATTAGTGTCTTATGGTATAGCCCTTGTGATCCATATATACAGGGTATTAGTGTATTATGGTATAGTTCATGTGCCCAATGTATACAGGGTATTAGAGTGTTATGGTATATTCCCCATGCTCCAGGTATACAGGGTATTAGTGTGTTATGGTATAGTCCCCGTGCTCCATGTATACAGGGTATTAGTGTGTTATGGTATAGTCTCTATGCTCCATGTACTATGGTATTAGTGTGTTATGGTATAGTCCCTCTGCTCCATGTTTACAGTGTATTAGTGTGTTAAGGTATAGTCCCTGTGATCCATGTATACAGGGTAATAGTGTGTGATGGTATATTCCCCGTGATCCATGTATACAGGGTAGTAGTGTGTTATGGTATAGTCCTTATGATCCATGTACACAGGGTATTAGTGTGATATGGTATAATCTATGTGGTCCATGTATACAGGGTATTAGTGTGTTATGGTATAGTCTCTGTGCTCCATCTATACAGGGTATTAGTGTTTTATGGTAGTCCCCATGCTACATGTATACAAGATATTAGTGTGTAATGGAATAGTCCCTGTGCTCCGTGTACATAGGGTATTAGTGTGTTATGGTATAGTCCCTGTGCTCGATGTATACAGGGTATTAGAGTGTTATGGTATAGTCCCTGTGCTCCATGTACACAGGGTATTAGTGTGTTATGGTATAGTCCCTGTGCTCCATGTATAGAGGGTATTAGTGTGTTATGGTATAGTCCCTGTGCTCCATGTACACAGGTTATAAGTTTGTTATGGTATAGTCCCCGTGCTCCATGTACACAGGGTATTAGTGTTTTATGGTATAATCCCTGTGTTCCTTGTATATAGGGTATTAGTGTGTTTTGGTATAGTCCCCGTGCTTAATGTATACAGGGTATTAGTGTGTTATGGTATAGTCCCTGTACTCCACGTCCACAGGGTATTAGTGTATTATGGTATAGTCCCCGTGCTCCATGTATACACGATATTAGTGTATTATGGTATAGTCCCTATGCTCCATGTATAGAGGGTATTAGTGTGTTATGGTACAGTCCCCGTGCTCCATGTATACAGGGTATTAGTGTGTTATGGTATAGTCCCTGTGGTCCATGTATACAGGGTATTAGTGTGTTATGGTATAGTCTCTGTGCTCCATGTATACAGGGTATTAGTGTTTTATGGAAGTCCCCATGATCCATGTATACAAGATATTAGGGTGTAATGGAATAGTCCCTGTGCTCCATGTACATAGGGTAATAGTGTGTTATAGTACAGTCCCTGTGCTCGATGTATACAGGGTATTAGTGTGTTATGGTATAGTCCCCCTGCTCCATGTATACAGTGTATTAGTGTGTTATGGTATAGTCCCCAAGCTCCATGGACACAGGGTATTAGTGTGTTATGGTACAGTCCCCGTGCTCCATGTATACAGGGTATTAGTGTGTTTTGGTATAGTCCCCGTGCTTAATGTATACAGGGTATTAGTGTGTTATGGTATAGTCCCCGTGTGCCACGTCCACAGGGTATTAGTGTATTATGGTATAGTCCCTGTGCTCCATGTATACAGGGTATTAGTGTGTTATGGTATAGTCCCTGTGCTCGATGTATACAGGGTATTAATGTTTTAATGAGTTATGGTATAGTCCCCGTGCTCCATGTATACAGGGTATTAGTGTGTTATGGTATAGTCCCTGTGCTCCATGTACACAGGGTATTAGTGTGTTATGGTATAGTCCATGTGCTCTATGTATACAGGGTATTAGTGTGTTATGTATAGTCCCTGTGCTCCATGTATACAGGGTATTAGTGTATTATGGTATTGTTCCCCTGCTCTATGTATACAGGGTATAAGTGTACTATGGTATAGTCCTTATGATCCATGTACACAGGGTATTAGTGTGTTATGGTATAGTCACTGTGCTCCATGTACACTGGGTATTAGTGTGTTATGGTATAGTCCCTGTGCTCCATGTACACAGGGTATTAGTGTATTATGGTATAGTCCCTGTGCTCCATGTATACAGGGTATTAGTGTGTTATGGTATAGTCCCCGTGCTCCATGGACACAGGGTATTAGTGTGTTATGGTATAGTCCCTGTGCTCCTTGTATACAGGGTATTAGTGTGTTATGGTATAGTGCCTGTGCTCCTTGAACACAGGGTGGTAGTGTGTGATGGTATAGTCCCAGTGCTCCATGTGCATTTGTAGGGTATTAGTGTGTTATGGTATAGTCCCTGTGCTCCATGTATACAGGGTAGTAGTGTGTTATGGTATTGTTCCCCTGCTCTATGTATACAGGGTATTAGTGTATTATGGTATAGTCCTTATGATCCATGTACACAGGGTATTAGTGTGTTATGGTATAGTCCCCGTGCTCTATGTATACAGGGTATTAGTGTCTTATGGTATAGTCCCTGTGTTCCATATATACAGGGTATTAGTGTCTTATGGTATAGTCCCTGTGCTCCATGTATACAGGGTATTAGTGTGTTATGGTATAGTCCCCGTGCTCCATGTATACAGGGTATTACTGTGTTATGGTATAGTCCCCGTGCTCCATGTATACAGGGTATTAGTGTGTTATGGTATAGTCCCCGTGCTCCATGTGTATGTGTAGGGTATTAGTGTGTTATGGTATAGTCCCTGTGCTCCATGTATACAGGTTAGTAGTGTGTTATGGTATTGTTCCCCTGCTCTATGTATACAGGGTATTAGTGTATTATGGTATAGTCCTTAAGATCCACGTAAACAGGGTATTAGTGTGTTATGGTATAGTCCCTGTACTCCATGTACACAGGGTATTAGTGTGTTATGGTATAGTCCCTGTGCTCCATGTATACAGGGTATTAGTGTGTTATGGTATAGTCCCTGTGCTCCATGTATACAGGGTATTAGAGTGTTATGGTATAGTCCCTGTGCTCCATGTACACAGGGTATTAGTGTGTTATGGTATAGTCCCTGTGCTCCATGTATACAGGGTATTAGTGTGTTATGGTATAGTCCCTGTGCTCCATGTACACAGGTTATAAGTTTGTTATGGTATAGTCCCCGTGCTCCATGTACACAGGGTATTAGTGTTTTATGGTATAATCCCTGTGTTCCTTGTATATAGGGTATTAGTGTGTTTTGGTATAGTCCCCGTGCTTAATGTATACAGGGTATTAGTGTGTTATGGTATAGTCCCTGTACTCCACGTCCACAGGGTATTAGTGTATTATGGTATAGTCCCCGTGCTCCATGTATACACGATATTAGTGTATTATGGTATAGTCCCTATGCTCCATGTATACAGGGTATTAGTGTGTTATGGTACAGTCCCCGTGCTCCATGTATACAGGGTATTAGTGCGTTATGGTATAGTCCCTGTGGTCCATGTATACAGGGTATTAGTGTGTTATGGTATAGTCTCTGTGCTCCATGTATACAGGGTATTAGTGTTTTATGGAAGTCCCCATGCTCCATGTATGCAAGATATTAGGGTGTAATGGAATAGTCCCTGTGCTCCATGTACATAGGGTAATATTGTGTTATAGTACAGTCCCTGTGCTCGATGTATACAGGGTATTAGTGTGTTATGGTATAGTCCCCCTGCTCCATGTATACAGTGTATTAGTGTGTTATGGTATAGTCCCCATGCTCCATGGACACAGGGTATTAGTGTGTTATGGTACAGTCCCCGTGCTCCATGTATACAGGGTATTAGTGTGTTTTGGTATAGTCCCCGTGCTTAATGTATACAGGGTATTAGTGTGTTATGGTATAGTCCCCGTGCGCCACGTCCACAGGGTATTAGTGTATTATGGTATTGTCCCTGTGCTCCATGTATACAGGGTATTAGTGTGTTATGGTATAGTCCCTGTGCTCGATGTATACAGGGTATTAATGTTTTAATGAGTTATGGTATAGTCCCCGTGCTCCATGTATACAGGGTATTAGTGTGTTATGGTATAGTCCCTGTGCTCCATGTACACAGGGTATTAGTGTTATGGTATAGTCCCTGTGCTCTATGTATACAGGGTATTAGTGTGTTATGTATAGTCCCTGTGCTCCATGTATACAGGGTATTAGTGTATTATGGTATTGTTCCCCTGCTCTATGTATACAGGGTATAAGTGTACTATGGTATAGTCCTTATGATCCATGTACACAGGGTATTAGTGTGTTATGGTATAGTCACTGTGCTCCATGTACACTGGGTATTAGTGTGTTATGGTATTGTTCCCCTGCTCTATGTATACAGGGTATTAGTGGTATAGTCCTTATGATCCATGTACACAGGGTATTAGTGTGCTATGGTATAGTCGCTGTACTCCATGTACACAGGGTATTAGTGTGTTATGGTGTAGTCCCTGTGCTCCATGTACACAGGGTATTAGTGTATTATGGTATTGTTCCCCTGCTCTATGCATACAGGGTATTAGTGGTATAGTCCTTATGATCCATGTACACAGGGTATTAGTGTGCTATGGTATAGTCGCTGTACTCCATGTACACAGGGTATTAGTGTGTTATGGTGTAGTCCCTGTGCTCCATGTACACAGGGTATTAGTGTATTATGGTATAGTCCCTGTGCTCCATGTATACAGGGTATTAGTGTGTTATGGTATAGTCCCCGTGCTCCATGGACACAGGGTATTAGTGTGTTATGGTGTAGTCCCTGTGCTCCATGTATACAGGGTATTAGTGTGTTATGGTATAGTGCCTGTGCTCCTTGAACACAGGGTGGTAGTGTGTGATGGTATAGTCCCAGTGCTCCATGTGCATTTGTAGGGTATTAGTGTGTTATGGTATAGTCCCTGTGCTCCATGTATACAGGTTAGTAGTGTGTTATGGTATTGTTCCCCTGCTCTATGTATACAGGGTATTAGTGTATTATTGTATAGTCCTTATGATCCATGTACACAGGGTATTATTGTGTTATGGTATAGTCCATGTGCTCTATGTATACAGGGTATTAGTGTCTTATGGTATAGTCCCTGTGCTCCATATATACAGGGTATTAGTGTCTTATGGTATAGTCCCTGTGCTCCATGTATACAGGGTATTAGTGTGTTATGGTATAGTCCCCGTGCTCCATGTATACAGGGTATTACTGTGTTATGGTATAGTCCCCGTGCTCCATGTATACAGGGTATTAGTGTGTTATGGTATAGTCCCCGTGCTCCATGTGTATGTGTAGGGTATTAGTGTGTTATGGTATAGTCCCTGTGCTCCATGTATACAGGTTAGTAGTGTGTTATGGTATTGTTCCCCTGCTCTATGTATACAGGGTATTAGTGTATTATGGTATAGTCCTTAAGATCCACGTAAACAGGGTATTAGTGTGTTATGGTATAGTCCCTGTACTCCATGTACACAGGGTATTAGTGTGTTATGGTATAGTCCCTGTGCTCCATGTATACAGGGTAGTAGTGTGTTATGGTATTGTTCCCCTGCTCTTTGTATACAGGGTATTAGTGTATTATGGTATAGTCCTTATGATCCATGTACACAGGGTATTAGTGTGTTATGGTATAGTCCCCGTTCTCTATGTATACAGGGTATTAGTGTCTTATGGTATAGCCCTTGTGATCCATATATACAGGGTATTAGTGTATTATGGTATAGTTCCTGTGCCCAATGTATACAGGGTATTAGAGTGTTATGGTATATTCCCCATGCTCCAGGTATACAGGGTATTAGTGTGTTATGGTATAGTCCCCGTGCTCCATGTATACAGGGTATTAGTGTGTTATGGTATAGTCTCTATGCTCCATGTACTATGGTATTAGTGTGTTATGGTATAGTCCCTCTGCTCCATGTTTACAGTGTATTAGTGTGTTAAGGTATAGTCCCTGTGATCCATGTATACAGGGTAATAGTGTGTGATGGTATATTCCCCGTGATCCATGTATACAGGGTAGTAGTGTGTTATGGTATAGTCCTTATGATCCATGTACACAGGGTATTAGTGTGATATGGTATAATCTATGTGGTCCATGTATACAGGGTATTAGTGTGTTATGGTATAGTCTCTGTGCTCCATCTATACAGGGTATTAGTGTTTTATGGTAGTCCCCATGCTACATGTATACAAGATATTAGTGTGTAATGGAATAGTCCCTGTGCTCCGTGTACATAGGGTATTAGTGTGTTATGGTATAGTCCCTGTGCTCGATGTATACAGGGTATTAGAGTGTTATGGTATAGTCCCTGTGCTCCATGTACACAGGGTATTAGTGTGTTATGGTATAGTCCCTGTGCTCCATGTATACAGGGTATTAGTGTGTTATGGTATAGTCCCTGTGCTCCATGTACACAGGTTATAAGTTTGTTATGGTATAGTCCCCGTGCTCCATGTACACAGGGTATTAGTGTTTTATGGTATAATCCCTGTGTTCCTTGTATATAGGGTATTAGTGTGTTTTGGTATAGTCCCCGTGCTTAATGTATACAGGGTATTAGTGTGTTATGGTATAGTCCCTGTACTCCACGTCCACAGGGTATTAGTGTATTATGGTATAGTCCCCGTGCTCCATGTATACACGATATTAGTGTATTATGGTATAGTCCCTATGCTCCATGTATAGAGGGTATTAGTGTGTTATGGTACAGTCCCCGTGCTCCATGTATACAGGGTATTAGTGTGTTATGGTATAGTCCCTGTGGTCCATGTATACAGGGTATTAGTGTGTTATGGTATAGTCTCTGTGCTCCATGTATACAGGGTATTAGTGTTTTATGGAAGTCCCCATGCTCCATGTATGCAAGATATTAGGGTGTAATGGAATAGTCCCTGTGCTCCATGTACATAGGGTAATATTGTGTTATAGTACAGTCCCTGTGCTCGATGTATACAGGGTATTAGTGTGTTATGGTATAGTCCCCCTGCTCCATGTATACAGTGTATTAGTGTGTTATGGTATAGTCCCCATGCTCCATGGACACAGGGTATTAGTGTGTTATGGTACAGTCCCCGTGCTCCATGTATACAGGGTATTAGTGTGTTTTGGTATAGTCCCCGTGCTTAATGTATACAGGGTATTAGTGTGTTATGGTATAGTCCCCGTGCGCCACGTCCACAGGGTATTAGTGTATTATGGTATTGTCCCTGTGCTCCATGTATACAGGGTATTAGTGTGTTATGGTATAGTCCCTGTGCTCGATGTATACAGGGTATTAATGTTTTAATGAGTTATGGTATAGTCCCCGTGCTCCATGTATACAGGGTATTAGTGTGTTATGGTATAGTCCCTGTGCTCCATGTACACAGGGTATTAGTGTTATGGTATAGTCCCTGTGCTCTATGTATACAGGGTATTAGTGTGTTATGTATAGTCCCTGTGCTCCATGTATACAGGGTATTAGTGTATTATGGTATTGTTCCCCTGCTCTATGTATACAGGGTATAAGTGTACTATGGTATAGTCCTTATGATCCATGTACACAGGGTATTAGTGTGTTATGGTATAGTCACTGTGCTCCATGTACACTGGGTATTAGTGTGTTATGGTATTGTTCCCCTGCTCTATGTATACAGGGTATTAGTGGTATAGTCCTTATGATCCATGTACACAGGGTATTAGTGTGTTATGGTATAGTCGCTGTACTCCATGTACACAGGGTATTAGTGTGTTATGGTGTAGTCCCTGTGCTCCATGTACACAGGGTATTAGTGTATTATGGTATAGTCCCTGTGCTCCATGTATACAGGGTATTAGTGTGTTATGGTATAGTCCCCGTGCTCCATGGACACAGGGTATTAGTGTGTTATGGTGTAGTCCCTGTGCTCCATGTATACAGGGTATTAGTGTGTTATGGTATAGTGCCTGTGCTCCTTGAACACAGGGTGGTAGTGTGTGATGGTATAGTCCCAGTGCTCCATGTGCATTTGTAGGGTATTAGTGTGTTATGGTATAGTCCCTGTGCTCCATGTAAACAGGGTAGTAGTGTGTTATGGTATTGTTCCCCTGCTCTATGTATACAGGGTATTAGTGTATTATGGTATAGTCCTTATGATCCATGTACACAGGGTATTAGTGTGTTATGGTATAGTCCCCGTGCTCTATGTATACAGGGTATTAGTGTCTTATGGTATAGTCCCTGTGCTCCATATATACAGGGTATTAGTGTCTTATGGTATAGTCCCTGTGCTCCATGTATACAGGGTATTAGTGTGTTATGGTATAGTCCCCGTGCTCCATGTATACAGGGTATTACTGTGTTATGGTATAGTCCCCGTGCTCCATGTATACAGGGTATTAGTGTGTTATGGTATAGTCCCCATGCTCCATGTGTATGTGTAGGGTATTAGTGTGTTATGGTATAGTCCCTGTGCTCCATGTATACAGGTTAGTAGTGTGTTATGGTATTGTTCCCCTGCTCTATGTATACAGGGTATTAGTGTATTATGGTATAGTCCTTAAGATCCACGTAAACAGGGTATTAGTGTGTTATGGTATAGTCCCTGTACTCCATGTACACAGGGTATTAGTGTGTTATGGTATAGTCCCTGTGCACCATGTATACAGGGTAGTAGTGTGTTATGGTATTGTTCCCCTGCTCTTTGTATACAGGGTATTAGTGTATTATGGTATAGTCCTTATGATCCATGTACACAGGGTATTAGTGTGTTATGGTATAGTCCCCGTTCTCTATGTATACAGGGTATTAGTGTCTTATGGTATAGCCCTTGTGATCCATATATACAGGGTATTAGTGTATTATGGTATTGTTCCTGTGCTCAATGTTTACAGGGTATTAGAGTGTTATGGTATATTCCCCATGCTCCAGGTATACAGGGTATTAGTGTGTTATGGTATAGTCCCCGTGCTCCATGTATACAGGGTATTAGTGTGTTATGGTATAGTCTCCATGCTCCATGTACTATGGTATTAGTGTGTTATGGTATAGTCCCTCTGCTCCATGTTTACAGTGTATTAGTGTGTTATGGTATAGTCCCTGTGATCCATGTATACAGGGTAATAGTGTGTGATGGTATATTCCCCGTGATCCATGTATACAGGGTAGTAGTGTGTTATGGTATAGTCCTTATGATCCATGTACACAGGGTATTAGTGTGATATGGTATAATCTATGTGGTCCATGTATACAGGGTATTAGTGTGTTATGGTATAGTCTCTGTGCTCCATCTATAGAGGGTATTAGTGTTTTATGGTAGTCCCCATGCTACATGTATACAAGATATTAGTGTGTAATGGAATAGTCCCTGTGCTTCGTGTACATAGGGTATTAGTGTGTTATGGTATAGTCCCTGTGCTCGATGTATACAGGGTATTAGTGTGTTATGGTATTGTTCCCCTGCTCGATGTATACAGGGTATTAGTGTATTATGGTATAGTCCTTATGACCCATGTACACAGGGTATTAGTGTGTTATGGTATAGTCCCCGTGCTTAATGTATACAGGGTATTAGTGTCTTATGGACGGTATAGTCCCTGTGCTACATATACACAGGGTATTAGTGTGTTATGGTATAGTCCCTGTGCTCCTTGTATACAGGGTATTAGTGTGTTATGGTATAGTCCCCGTGCTCCATGTATAGAGGGTATTAGTGTGTTATGGTATTGTCCCCGTGCTCCATGTGTATGTGTAGGGTATTAGTGTGTTATGGTATTGTCCCTGTGCTCCATGTATACAGGGTAGTAGTGTGTTATGGTATTGTTCCCCTGCTCTAGGTATACAGGGTATTAGTGTATTATGGTATAGTCCTTATGATCCATGTACACAGGGTATTAGTGTGTTATGGTATAGTCCCTGTACTCCATGCACACAGGGTATTAGTGTGTTATGATATAGTCCCTGTGCTCCATGTACACAGGGTAGTAGTGTGTTATGGTATTGTTCCCCTGCTCTATGTATACAGGGTATTAGTTTATTATGGCATAGTCCTTATGATCCATGTACACAGGGTATTAGTGTGTTATGGTATAGTCCCCGTTCTCTATGTATACAGGGTATTAGTGTCTTATGGTATAGTCCTTGTGCTCAATATATAGAAGGTATTAGTGTTTTATGGTATAGTCCCTGTGCTCCATGTATACAGGGTATTAGTGTGTTATGGTATAGTCCCCGTGCTCCAGGTATACAGGGTATTTGTGTGTTATGGTATAGTCCCTGTGCTCCATGTACACAGAGTATTAGTGTGTTATGGTATAGTCCCTGTGCTCCATGTATACAGGGTAATAGTTTGTGATGGTATAGTCCCAGTGATCCATGAATACAGGGTAGTAGTGTGTTATGGTATAGTCCTTATGATCCATGTACACAGGGTATTAGTGTGTAATGGTATATTCCCCGTTCTCTATGTATACAGGGTATTAGTGTCTTATGGTATAGTCCCTGTGCTCCATATATACAGGGTAGTAGTGTGTTATGGTATAGTCCAAGTGCTCTATGTATACAGTGTTTTAGTGTGTTATGGTATAGTCCCCATGCTCCATGTACACAGGGTATTAGTGTATTATGGTATAGTCCCCGTGCTCCATGTATACAGGGTATTAGTTTGTTATGGTATAGTCCCGTGCTCCATGTATACAGGGTATTAGTGTGTTATGGTATAGTCCCAGTTAGGGGTGTGCACCGGCCACTTTTCGTGTTTTGTGTTTTGGTTTTGGATCTGGATCTTTCTTCGTGTTTTGGATCTGGATTGGTTTTGCCAAAACCACCCTTCTGTGTTTTGGGTTCTGGGTTTTGTGTTTTGGATCTGTATTTTTTTTTTAAAAAGCATAAAAACAGCTAAAATCACAGAATTTGTTGGTTTCTCTGCTCCTATGCTATTATTAACCTCAATAACCTTAATTTCCACTCATTTCCAGTCTATTCTGAACACCTCACACCTCACAATAGTGTTTTCATGTCCAAAAGGTTGCACCGAGGTAGCTGGATGACTATGCTAAGCGACACGAGTGGGTGGCACAAACACGTGACCCATCTAGGAGTGACACTGCAGTGGCAGACAGGATGGCAGTTAGAAAAACTAGGCCCCAAACTGTACATAATGCAAAGAAAAAAAAGAAGTGCAAGATGGAATTGTCCTTGGGCCCTCCCACCCACCCTTATGTTGTATAAACAGGACATGCACACTTTAACAAATCAATCATTTCAGCGCCAGGGTCTGCCACACAACTGTGGCTGAAATGATTGGTTCGTTTGGGCCCCCACAAAACAAGCTGGCAATTAATGTGTCCCTGCACAAACTGGCTCTACGGAGGCAAGATGTCATCCTCATCCTCCTCATCCACCGATTCCTCACCCTCTTCAGTGTGTACATCCTCATCCTCACAAAGTATTAACTCGTCCCCACTTGAATCCACCACCACAGGTCCCTCTGTACCTTCTGGAGGCTGGTCTCCCTGGAAGAGCTGATAATTCATTTTGATGAACATCATCTTCTCCACATTCTGTGGAAGCAACCTCCTACGCCTTTCGCTGACAAGGTTCCCGGCTGCACTAAACACTCTTTCGGAGTACACACTGGAGGGGGGGCAACTCAGGTAAAATAGAGCCAGCTTGTACAGGGGCCTCCAAATTGCCTCTTTTTCCTGCCAGTACAGGTATGGACTGTCTGACATGCCTACTTGGATGCTGTCACCGATGTAATCCTCCACCATTCTGTCAATGGTGACAGTATCATATGCAGTGACAGTAGACATGTCAGAAATTGTTGCCAGGTCCTTCAGTCCGGACCAGATGTCCAAACTTGGTCCTGCCTGCCCTGCATCACCGCCAGCGGGTTGCTTAGGATACCTAAGTTTTTTTCCTGGCAGCCCCAGTTGCGGGAGAAAATGAAGAAGGAGCCGTTGACGTGTCACGTTCCGCTTCAGCTGACAGTGTGTTCACCAGCAGGTCTTTGCACCTCTGCAGGCTTGTGTCGGCCGGAAAGAGAGACACCACATAGGCTTTAAACCTAGGATCAAGCACGGTGGCCAAAATGTAGTGGTCTGATTTCAACAGATTGACCACCCTGGAATCCTGGCAAAGCGAATGAAGGGCTTCATCCATAAGTCCCACATGCCGAGCGGAATCGCTCCGTCTTAGCTCCTCCTTCACTTTCTCCAGCTGCTTCTGCAAAAGCCTGATGAGGGGAATGACCTGACTCAAGCTGGCTGTGTCTGAACTGACTTCACGTGTGGCAAGTTCGAAGGACTGGAGAACCTTGCACAACACGGAAATCATTCTCCACTGCGCTTGAGTCAGGTGCATACCCCCTCCTTTGCCTATGTCATAGGTGGATGTATAGGCTTGTATGGCCTTTTGCTGCTCCTCCATCCTCTGAAGCATATAGAGGGTTGAGTTCCACCGCGTCACAACCTCTTGCTTCAGGTGATGGCGGGGCTGGTTCAAGAGTGTTTGCTGGCGCTCCAGTCTTCGGCACGCAGTCGCTGAATGGCGAAAGTGGCCAGAAATTTTTCGGGCCACCCAAAGCGTCTCCTGCACGCCCCTGTCGCTTTTCAGAAAATTCTGCACCACCAAGTTTATTGTGTGAGCAAAACATGGGACGTGCTGGAATTTGCCCAGATGTAATGCCCGCACAATATTGGTGGCGTTGTCAGATATCACAAATCCCCAGGAGAGTCTAAGTGGGGTAAGCCACTGGGCGATGATTTCCCTCAGTTTCTCTAAGAGGTTGTCGGCGGTGTGCCTCTTACTGAAACCGGTGATACACAGCGTAGCCTGCCTTGTAACGAGCTGGCGTTTCTGAGATGCTGCTACTGGTGACGCTGCTGCTGTTGCTGCGTAAGGTGATACATCTACCCAGTGGGCTGTCACAGTCATATAGTCCTTAGTCTGCCCTGTTCCACTTGTCCACATGTCCGTGGTTAAGTGGACATTGTGTACAACGGCATTTTTCAGGACACTGAGGACACTTTTTCTGACGTTTCTGTACAGTCTCGGTATCGCCTGCCTAGTGAAGTGGAATCTAGACGGGATTTGGAACCGGGGACACACTACCTCCATCAATTGTCTAAATCCCACTGCACTAATGGCGGATACCGGACGCACGTCTAACACCAACATAGCAGTCAAGGCCTCAGTTATACGTTTTGCTTCAGGATGACTGCTGTCGTACTTCATCCTCCTCGCTAAGGACTGTTGGAGGGTCAATTGTTTAGTAAAAGTAGTGGTGTTCCTACTGCCTCTCTGGGATGATGAACGACTCCCAGCAGCAGCAACAGCAGCAGCGGCAGCAGTAGGCGTAGCAATGCAGGATCCTCCAGAGGAATCCCGGATAGGAGAGTCAGTCATGACAGTGACATGGCCTGCAGGACTACTTCCGATCCTGACTAAGGAGGAAATTGACGAGGAGGTAGTTGACGGTGTGGTTTGCAGGCGCTTGGATACAACAGGACAACGGGATTTAGGTGTCCCTGGACTGCTTACGGTCTTAGCCAAAGTTTCTGAACTTGACAGTAACTTTTTATGAACGCGCTGCAGGTGCCGTATAAGGGAGGATGTTCCTAGGTGGTTGACGTCCCTACCCCTACTTATTTCACCTTTACATATGGTACATATGGCAAGACAGTTGTTGTCCGGATTTGGATAGAAATATTGCCAGACCAAAGAGGTGGAATGTTTGGTCTTCTGCCCAGGCATGACCGTGATGGGCTTTTTCATCCCACGGACAACAACTGTCTCCCCCGGAGCCTGATTTAAACAAACCACATCACCAGCAGAATCCTCCTCGCCAACTTCCTCCTCAGCGCCAGCTACACCAGTATCCTCATCCTGTTGTACTTCAACAGTGACATCTTCAATTTGCATATCAGCAAGTGGACTGTGGGTGCTCCTTTCAGCACTTGCAGGGGGCGTGCAAATGGTGGAAAGAGCCACCTCTTCCCGTCCAGTGCTGGGAAGGTCAGGCATCGCAACCACCACCACACTTGGACTCTCCTTGGGGATTTGTGATATCTTCTTAGAAAGCACAGTTCTTCGCTGTGCTTTTGCCAGCTTAACTCTTTTGATTTTTTTAGTGGGAGGAGGGCTTCCATCGTCATGTGAAGCTGAACCACTAGTCATGAACATACTAGGGATCGACCTTAGCCGTTCCTTGCCACTCCGTGTCGTAAATGGCATATTGGCAAGTTTACGTTTCTCTTCAGCTGATTTAAATGTCTTTTTCAAGGTCATTTTCCTGAACTTTGCCATTTGGGATTGTATGTGCCCTCTACTATGACATTGGGCATCGGCCTTGGCAGACGACGTTGATGGCATGTTATCGTCTATGTCATGACTAGTGGCAGCAGCTTCAGCACTAGGAGGAAGTGGTTCTTGATCTTTCTCTATTTTATTTTTATCGGAGAAAGTTTGGTCCTCCATTTATGTTATATCGATTTGATATATACGTGCGGCTAAACACAGAAAATAATTTTTTTTTTGGTTTGGACTGGAGTGTACTTTGTGGGTTACAGCACCCTTTAACGGTCAAGCCAGCCGGCCCTTTACTTATGACACAGGCGCACTCTTGGCACTACTTTGTTGATGCACCTGCGGCTACTGCGCACACAATTCACAAACACAGAAAATAATTTTTTTTTTGGTTTGGACTGGAGTGTACTTTGGGGGTTACAGCACCCTTTAACGGTCAAGCCAGCCGGCCCTTTACTTATGACACAGGCGCACGCTTGGCACTACTTTGTTGATGCACGTGCAGCTACTGCGCACACAATTCACAAACACAGAAAATAATTTTTTGGGGGTTTGGACTGGAGTGTACTTTCGGGGGTTACAGCACCCTTTAACGGTCAAGCCAGCCGGCCCTTTACTTATGACACAGGCGCACGCTTGGCACTACTTTGTTGATGCACGTGCGGCTACTGCGCACACAATTCACAAACACAGAAAATAATTTTTTTTTTGGTTTGGACTGGAGTGTACTTTCGGGGGTTACAGCACCCTTAACGGTCAAGCCAGCCGGCCCTTCACTTATGACACAGGTGCACGCTTGGCACTACTTTGTTGATGCACGTGCGGCTACTGCGCACACAATTCACAAACACAGAAAATAATTTTTTTTTGGTTTGGAATGGAGTGTACTTTCGGGGGTTACAGCACCCTTTAACGGTCAAGCCAGCCGGCCCTTTACTTATGACACAGGCGCACGCTTGGCACTACTTTGTTGATGCACGTGCGGCTACTGCGCACACAATTCACAAACACAGAAAATAATTTTTTCTTGGTTTGGACTGGAGTGTACTTTCGGGGGTTACAGCACCCTTTAACGGTCAAGCCAGCCGGCCCTTTACTTATGACACAGGCGCACGCTTGGCACTACTTTGTTGATGCACGTGCGGCTACTGCGCACACAATTCACAAACACAGAAAATAATTTTTTTTTTGGTTTGGACTGGAGTGTACTTTCGGGGGTTACAGCACCCTTTAACGGTCAAGCCAGCCGGCCCTTTACTTATGACACAGGCGCACGCTTGGCACTACTTTGTTGATGCACGTGCGGCTACTGCGCACACAATTCACAAACACAGAAAATAATTTTTTTTGGGTTTGGACTGGAGTGTACTTTCGGGGGTTACAGCACCCTTTAACGGTCAAGCCAGCCGGCCCTTTACTTATGACACAGGCGCACGCTTGGCACTACTTTGTTGATGCACGTGCGGCTACTGCGCACACAATTCACAAACACAGAAAATAATTTTTTTTTTGGTTTGGACTGGAGTGTACTTTCGGGGGTTACAGCACCCTTTAACGGTCAAGCCAGCCGGCCCTTTACTTATGACACAGGCGCACGCTTGGCACTACTTTGTTGATGCACGTGCGGCTACTGCGCACACAATTCACAAACACAGAAAATAATTATTTTTTTGGTTTGGACTGGAGTGTACTTTCGGGGGTTACAGCACCCTTAACGGTCAAGCCAGCCGGCCCTTCACTTATGACACAGGTGCACGCTTGGCACTACTTTGTTGATGCACGTGCGGCTACTGCGCACACAATTCACAAACACAGAAAATAATTTTTTTTGGGTTTGGAATGGAGTGTACTTTCGGGGGTTACAGCACCCTTTAACGGTCAAGCCAGCCGGCCCTTTACTTATGACACAGGCGCACGCTTGGCACTACTTTGTTGATGCACGTGCGGCTACTGCGCACACAATTCACAAACACAGAAAATTATTTTTTTTTTGGTTTGGACTGGAGTGTACTTTGGGGGTTACAGCACCCTTTAACGGTCAAGCCAGCCGGCCCTTTACTTATGACACAGGCGCACGCTTGGCACTACTTTGTTGATGCACGTGCGGCTACTGCGCACACAATTCACAAACACAGAAAATAATTTTTTCTTGGTTTGGACTGGAGTGTACTTTCGGGGGTTACAGCACCCTTCAATGGTCAAGCCAGCCGGCCCTTTACTTATGACACAGGCGCACGCTTGGCACTACTTTGTTGATGCACGTGCGGCTACTGCGCACACAATTCACAAACACAGAAAATAATTTTTTTTTTGGTTTGGACTGGAGTGTACTTTCGGGGGTTACAGCACCCTTTAACGGTCAAGCCAGCCGGCCCTTTACTTATGACACAGGCGCACGCTTGGCACTACTTTGTTGATGCACGTGCGGCTACTGCGCACACAATTCACAAACACAGAAAATAATTTTTTTTTTGGTTTGGACTGGAGTGTACTTTCGGGGGTTACAGCACCCTTAACGGTCAAGCCAGCCGGCCCTTTACTTATGACACAGGTGCACGCTTGGCACTACTTTGTTGATGCACGTGCGGCTACTGCGCACACAATTCACAAACACAGAAAATAATTTTTTTTGGTTTGGACTGGAGTGTACTTTCGGGGGTTACAGCACCCTTTAACGGTCAAGCCAGCCGGCCCTTTACTTATGACACAGGCGCACGCTTGGCACTACTTTGTTGATGCACGTGCGGCTACTGCGCACACAATTCACAAACACAGAAAATAATTTTTTTTTTGGTTTGGACTGGAGTGTACTTTGGGGGTTACAGCACCCTTTAACGGTCAAGCCAGCCGGCCCTTTACTTATGACACAGGCGCACGCTTGGCATTACTTTGTTGATGCACGTGCGGCTACTGCGCACACAATTCACAAACACAGAAAATAATTTTTTTTTGGTTTGGACTGGAGTGTACTTTCGGGGGTTACAGCACCCTTTAACGGTCAAGCCAGCCGGCCCTTTACTTATGACACAGGCGCACGCTTGGCACTACTTTGTTGATGCACGTGCGGCTACTGCGCACACAATTCACAAACACAGAAAATAATTTTTTTTTTGGTTTGGACTGGAGTGTACTTTGGGGGTTACAGCACCCTTTAACGGTCAAGCCAGCCGGCCCTTTACTTATGACACAGGCGCACGCTTGGCACTACTTTGTTGATGCACGTGCGGCTACTGCGCACACAATTCACAAACACAGAAAATAATTTTTTTTTGGTTTGGACTGGAGTGTACTTTCGGGGGTTACAGCACCCTTTAACGGTCAAGCCAGCCGGCCCTTTACTTATGACACAGGCGCACGCTTGGCACTACTTTGTTGATGCACGTGCGGCTACTGCGCACACAATTCACAAACACAGAAAATAATTTTTTTTTTGGTTTGGACTGGAGTGTACTTTCGGGGGTTACAGCACCCTTAACGGTCAAGCCAGCCGGCCCTTTACTTATGACACAGGTGCACGCTTGGCACTACTTTGTTGATGCACGTGCGGCTACTGCGCACACAATTCACAAACACAGAAAATAATTTTTTTTTTGGTTTGGACTGGAGTGTACTTTCGGGGGTTACAGCACCCTTAACGGTCAAGCCAGCCGGCCCTTTACTTATGACACAGGCGCACGCTTGGCACTACTTTGTTGATGCACGTGCGGCTACTGCGCACACAATTCACAAACACAGAAAATAATTTTTTTTTTGGTTTGGACTGGAGTGTACTTTCGGGGGTTACAGCACCCTTAACGGTCAAGCCAGCCGGCCCTTTACTTATGACACAGGCACACGCTTGGCACTACTTTGTTGATGCACGTGCGGCTACTGCGCACACAATTCACAAACACAGAAAATAATTTTTTTTTGGTTTGGACTGGAGTGTACTTTCGGGGGTTACAGCACCCTTTAACGGTCAAGCCAGCCGGCCCTTTACTTATGACACAGGCGCACGCTTGGCACTACTTTGTTGATGCACGTGCGGCTACTGCGCACACAATTCACAAACACAGAAAATATATTATTTTTTTAGCACTTGGGGGGAGCACCCCTGATGGACAGAGCACCCCCTGGACAACACTACAGCACTCCTTTAGGACTGGGACACTGCACAGGACTTTGGAGTGGACACAGCCCCTATGGAGAAATGACTGCACAACACAGTCCAGCCAGCCCCTATGGACTTTGAAGTAGTGGACACAGCCCCTATTAACAACAGCAGCACAGCACAACACAGCCAGCCCCTATGGACTTTGAAGTAGTGGACAACAGCAGCACTACACTACACTACACTACACAGCCCTAACTCCCACCCTCCCTCTTCACTGTCCACAGCCGAGTGAGAAAATGGTGCCGACGTGGGTACCTTATATAGGATCCAAAACCCGCGAGACTCGGAAGGCGGGATGATGACGTTTTGCCTCGATTTCAGATCCGAGTCAGGCGGGAAAAGTCGAGCCTGACTCGGATCGGACTCGGATCGGGGGGGCTCGGGGGGGTTCGGATTTCAGAAATCCGAACCCGCTCACCCCTAGTCCCAGTGCTCCATGTACACAGGGTAGTAGTGTGTTATGGTATTGTTCCCCTGCTCTATGTATACAGGGTATTAGTGTATTATGGTATAGTCCTTATGATCCATGTACACAGGGTATTAGTGTGTTATGGTATAGTCCCTGTACTCCATGTACACAGGGTATTAGGGTGTTATGGTATAGTCCCTGTGCTCCATGTATACAGGGTATTAGTGTCTTATGGTATAGTCCTCATGCTCCATATATACAGGGTATTAGTGTGTAATGGTATAGTCCCTGTGCTCCATGTATACAGGGTATTAGTGTATTATGGTATAGTCCCCGTACTCCATGTACACAGGGTATTAGTTTATTTTGGTATAGTCCCTGTGCTCCATGTATAGAGGGTATTAGTGTGTTATGGTATAGTCCAGGGTGCTCCATGTATACAGGGTATTAGTGTGTTATGGTATAGTCCCTGTGCTCCATGTACTATGGTATTAGTGTGTAATGGAATAGTCTCTGTGCTCCATATGTACAGGGTATTAGTGTGTTATGGTATTGTTCCTGTGCTCCATGTATACAGGGTATTAGTGTATTATGGTATAGTCCCTGTACTCCATGTACATAGGGTATTAGTCTGTTATGGTATAGTCCCTGTGCTCGATGTATACAGGGTATTAGTGTGTTATGGTATAGTCCCCATGCTCCATGTATACAGGGTATTAGTGTCTTATGGTATAGTCCCTGTGCTCGATGTATACAGGGTATTAGTGTGTTATGGTATAGTCCCCATGCTCCATGTATACAGGTTATTAGTGTGTTATGGTATAGTCCCCGTGCTCCATGTACTATGTTATTAGTGTGTAATGGAATAGTTTCTGTGCTCCATGTATACAGGGTATGTTATGCTCTGGGTTGTTTGTGGACCCGGGGTGGTAGCAGGAGCGATCACAGAAGCAGATTTGAAAATAAAACTAGGATTTTTAATAAGTGCTTGAGTAGACATATAATGTGGCAGTAAATAAAAGTCCAGGAATATATAAATGTGCACAAGAGTTCTGTGGTGGGAGTAAAAGGGTTAATGTCCAAGTAGAAACAATTAGAGCTGTCCAGGTGTGCAGGTAGTGAAACTGAAAATAATCATGCCAGGTATGCAGGTAGTGAACTGAAAATAATCAAGCCAGGTATGCAGGTAGTGAACTGAAGCGCAGGATGTCAGCAGGCTCAGGCACTCAGGTATAGGCAAGGGTGATGGAGGAAGCGGGGTAGTCCAGTGGGAGCTAGGAGCTGACAGGCAGACTAGCAGACAGCGAATTCACAGGAACAGGATAAGCACAGAGAACTCCCTCTCAGCTAGGCTGAGATACACGTTGCACTGGCAAAGAAGGAAGGCACTGACCCTTCCTAAATACCCCATGCCGTGCTGTTACTGGCTGGAGGGAACATGTCACTCACCAGGATTGGCCAACCGCATCACATGGCCAGAAGGCAAGATGGCGGCGCCCATGCCAAACAGAATGGAGACGCCGCCAGGCCTTACCAGTGCAGAGTGACAACAGGCCCGCACAACAACGCGCGCAGCCAAAGCCCCCCGCCAGACACCAGCTCCGCCACCAGACAGCCCGTGCCACAATGACCTCACAGGTGACACTCGCCTAGCGCCATGCTGAAATACCCGGGCCGTGACAGGGTATTAGTGTGTTATGGTATAGTCCCTGTGCTCCATGTACACAGGGTATTAGTGTGTTATGGTATAGTCCCCGTGCTCCATGTACTATGGTATTAGTGTGTTGTGGTATAGTCCCTGTGCTCCATGTATACAGGGTATTAGTGTATTATGGTATAGTCCCCGTGCTCTATGTATACAGGGTATTAGTGTGTTATGGTATAGTCTCCGTGCTCCATGTATACAGGGTATTAGTGTGTTATGGTATAGTCCCTGTGCTCCATGTATACAGGGTATTAGTGTGCTATGGTATAGTCCCTGTGCTCCATGTATACAGGGTATTAGTGTGTTATGGTATAGTCCCTGTGCTCCATGTACACAGGTTATAAGTTTGTTATGGTATATTCCCCGTGCTCCATGTACACAGGGTATTAGTGTATTATGGTATAGACCCCATGCTCCATGTATACAGGATATTAGTGTATTATGGTATAGTCCCTGTGCTCCATGTACACAGGGTATTAGTGTTTTATGGTATAGTCCCCGTGCAACACGTCCACAGGGTATTAGTGTATTATGGTATAGTCCCTGTGCTAAATGTATACAGGGTATTAGTGTGTTATGGTACAGTCCCCGTGCTCCATGTATACAGGGTATTAGTGTTTTATGGTATAATCCCTGTGTTCCTTGTATATAGGGTATTAGTGTGTTTTGGTATAGTCCCCGTGCTTAATGTATACAGGGTATTAGTGTGTTATGGTATAGTCCCTGTACTCCACGTCCACAGGGTATTAGTGTATTATGGTATAGTCCCCGTGCTCCATGTATACACGATATTAGTGTATTATGGTATAGTCCCTATGCTCCATGTATACAGGGTATTAGTGTGTTATGGTACAGTCCCCGTGCTCCATGTATACAGGGTATTATTGTGTTATGGTATAGTCCCTGTGGTCCATGTATACAGGGTATTAGTGTGTTATGGTATAGTCTCTGTGCTCCATGTATACAGGGTATTAGTGTTTTATGGAAGTCCCCATGCTCCATGTATGCAAGATATTAGGGTGTAATGGAATAGTCCCTGTGCTCCATGTACATAGGGTAATATTGTGTTATAGTACAGTCCCTGTGCTCGATGTATACAGGGTATTAGTGTGTTATGGTATAGTCCCCCTGCTCCATGTATACAGTGTATTAGTGTGTTATGGTATAGTCCCCATGCTCCATGGACACAGGGTATTAGTGTGTTATGGTACAGTCCCCGTGCTCCATGTATACAGGGTATTAGTGTGTTTTGGTATAGTCCCCGTGCTTAATGTATACAGGGTATTAGTGTGTTATGGTATAGTCCCTGTGCTCGATGTATACAGGGTATTAATGTTTTAATGAGTTATGGTATAGTCCCCGTGCTCCATGTATACAGGGTATTAGTGTGTTATGGTATAGTCCCTGTGCTCCATGTACACAGGGTATTAGTGTGTTATGGTATAGTCCCTGTGCTCTATGTATACAGGGTATTAGTGTGTTATGTATAGTCCCTGTGCTCCATGTATACAGGGTATTACTGTATTATGGTATTGTTCTCCTGCTCTATGTATACAGGGTATAAGTGTACTATGGTATAGTCCTTATGATCCATGTACACAGGGTATTAGTGTGTTATGGTATAGTCACTGTGCTCCATGTACACTGGGTATTAGTGTGTTATGGTATTGTTCCCCTGCTCTATGTATACAGGGTATTAGTGGTATAGTCCTTATGATCCATGTACACAGGGTATTAGTGTGTTATGGTATAGTCGCTGTACTCCATGTACACAGGGTATTAGTGTGTTATGGTGTAGTCCCTGTGCTCCATGTACACAGGGTATTAGTGTATTATGGTATAGTCCCTGTGCTCCATGTATACAGGGTATTAGTGTGTTATGGTATAGTCCCCGTGCTCCATGGACACAGGGTATTAGTGTGTTATGGTGTAGTCCCTGTGCTCCATGTATACAGGGTATTAGTGTGTTATGGTATAGTGCCTGTGCTCCTTGAACACAGGGTGGTAGTGTGTGATGGTATCGTCCCAGTGCTCCATGTGCATTTGTAGGGTATTAGTGTGTTATGGTATAGTCCCTGTGCTCCATGTATACAGGGTAGTAGTATGTTATGGTATTGTTCCCCTGCTCTATGTATACAGGGTATTAGTGTATTATGGTATAGTCCTTATGATCCATGTACACAGGGTATTAGTGTGTTATGGTATAGTCCCCGTGCTCTATGTATACAGGGTATTAGTGTCTTATGGTATAGTCCCTGTGCTCCATATATACAGGGTATTAGTGTCTTATGGTATAGTCCCTGTGCTCCATGTATACAGGGTATTAGTGTGTTATGGTATAGTCCCCGTGCTCCATGTATACAGGGTATTACTGTGTTATGGTATAGTCCCCGTGCTCCATGTATACAGGGTATTAGTGTGTTATGGTATAGTCCCCGTGCTCCATGTGTATGTGTAGGGTATTAGTCTGTTATGGTATAGTCCCTGTGCTCCATGTATACAGGTTAGTAGTGTGTTATGGTATTGTTCCCCTGCTCTATGTATACAGGGTATTAGTGTATTAAGGTATAGTCCTTAAGATCCACGTAAACAGGGTATTAGTGTGTTATGGTATAGTCCCTGTACTCCATGTACACAGGGTATTAGTGTGTTATGGTATAGTCCCTGTGCTCCATGTATACAGGGTAGTAGTGTGTTATGGTATTGTTCCCCTGCTCTTTGTATACAGGGTATTAGTGTATTATGGTATAGTCCTTATGATCCATGTACACAGGGTATTAGTGTGTTATGGTATAGTCCCCGTTCTCTATGTATACAGGGTATTAGTGTCTTATGGTATAGCCCTTGTGATCCATATATACAGGGTATTAGTGTATTATGGTATAGTTCCTGTGCTCAATGTATACAGGGTATTAGAGTGTTATGGTATATTCCCCATGCTCCAGGTATACAGGGTATTAGTGTGTTATGGTATAGTCCCCGTGCTCCATGTATACAGGGTATTAGTGTGTTATGGTATAGTCTCCATGCTCCATGTACTATGGTATTAGTGTGTTATGGTATAGTCCCTCTGCTCCATGTTTACAGTGTATTAGTGTGTTAAGGTATAGTCCCTGTGATCCATGTATACAGGGTAATAGTGTGTGATGGTATATTCCCCGTGATCCATGTATACAGGGTAGTAGTGTGTTATGGTATAGTCCTTATGATCCATGTACACAGGGTATTAGTGTGATATGGTATAATCTATGTGGTCCATGTATACAGGGTATTAGTGTGTTATGGTATAGTCTCTGTGCTCCATCTATACAGGGTATTAGTGTTTTATGGTAGTCCCCATGCTACATGTATACAAGATATTAGTGTGTAATGGAATAGTCCCTGTGCTCCGTGTACATAGGGTATTAGTGTGTTATGGTATAGTCCCTGTGCTCGATGTATACAGGGTATTAGTGTGTTATGGTATTGTTCCCCTGCTCGATGTATACAGGGTATTATTGTATTTTGGTATAGTCCTTATGACCCATGTACACAGGGTATTAGTGTGTTATGGTATAGTCCCCGTGCTTAATGTATACAGGGTATTAGTGTCTTATGGACGGTATAGTCCCTGTGCTACATATACACAGGGTATTAGTGTGTTATGGTATAGTCCCTGTGCTCCTTGTATACAGGGTATTAGTGTGTTATGGTATAGTCCCCGTGCTCCATGTATAGAGGGTATTAGAATGTTATGGTATAGTCCCCGTGCTCCATGTATACAGGGTATTAGTGTGTTATGGTATAGTCCCCGTGCTCCATGTGTATGTGTAGGGTATTAGTGTGTTATGGTATTGTCCCTGTGCTCCATGTATACAGGGTAGTAGTGTGTTATGGTATTGTTCCCCTGCTCTAGGTATACAGGGTATTAGTGTATTATGGTATAGTCCTTATGATCCATGTACACAGGGTATTAGTGTGTTATGGTATAGTCCCTGTACTCCATGCACACAGGGTATTAGTGTGTTATGGTATAGTCCCTGTGCTCCATGTACACAGGGTAGTAGTGTGTTATGGTATTGTTCCCCTGCTCTATGTATACAGGGTATTAGTTTATTATGGCATAGTCCTTATGATCCATGTACACAGGGTATTAGTGTGTTATGGTATAGTCCCCGTTCTCTATGTATACAGGGTATTAGTGTCTTATGGTATAGTCCTTGTGCTCAATATATAGAAGGTATTAGTGTTTTATGGTATAGTCCCTGTGCTCCATGTATACAGGGTATTAGTGTGTTATGGTATAGTCCCCGTGCTCCAGGTATACAGGGTATTTGTGTGTTATGGTATAGTCCCTGTGCTCCATGTACACAGAGTATTAGTGTGTTATGGTATAGTCCCTGTGCTCCATGTATACAGGGTAATAGTTTGTGATGGTATAGTCCCCGTGATCCATGAATACAGGGTAGTAGTGTGTTATGGTATAGTCCTTATGATCCATGTACACAGGGTATTAGTGTGTAATGGTATATTCCCCGTTCTCTATGTATACAGGGTATTAGTGTCTTATGGTATAGTCCCTGTGCTCCATATATACAGGGTAGTAGTGTGTTATGGTATAGTCCAAGTGCTCTATGTATACAGGGTTTTAGTGTGTTATGGTATAGTCCTTAAGATCCACGTAAACAGGGTATTAGTGTGTTATGGTATAGTCCCTGTACTCCATGTACACAGGGTATTAGTGTGTTATGGTATAGTCCCTGTGCTCCATGTATACAGGGTAGTAGTGTGTTATGGTATAGTCCCCGTGCTCCATGTGTATGTGTAGGGTATTAGTCTGTTATGGTATAGTCCCTGTGCTCCATGTATACAGGTTAGTAGTGTGTTATGGTATTGTTCCCCTGCTCTATGTATACAGGGTATTAGTGTATTAAGGTATAGTCCTTAAGATCCACGTAAACAGGGTATTAGTGTGTTATGGTATAGTCCCTGTACTCCATGTACACAGGGTATTAGTGTGTTATGGTATAGTCCCTGTGCTCCATGTATACAGGGTAGTAGTGTGTTATGGTATTGTTCCCCTGCTCTTTGTATACAGGGTATTAGTGTATTATGGTATAGTCCTTATGATCCATGTACACAGGGTATTAGTGTGTTATGGTATAGTCCCCGTTCTCTATGTATACAGGGTATTAGTGTCTTATGGTATAGCCCTTGTGATCCATATATACAGGGTATTAGTGTATTATGGTATAGTTCCTGTGCTCAATGTATACAGGGTATTAGAGTGTTATGGTATATTCCCCATGCTCCAGGTATACAGGGTATTAGTGTGTTATGGTATAGTCCCCGTGCTCCATGTATACAGGGTATTAGTGTGTTATGGTATAGTCTCCATGCTCCATGTACTATGGTATTAGTGTGTTATGGTATAGTCCCTCTGCTCCATGTTTACAGTGTATTAGTGTGTTAAGGTATAGTCCCTGTGATCCATGTATACAGGGTAATAGTGTGTGATGGTATATTCCCCGTGATCCATGTATACAGGGTAGTAGTGTGTTATGGTATAGTCCTTATGATCCATGTACACAGGGTATTAGTGTGATATGGTATAATCTATGTGGTCCATGTATACAGGGTATTAGTGTGTTATGGTATAGTCTCTGTGCTCCATCTATACAGGGTATTAGTGTTTTATGGTAGTCCCCATGCTACATGTATACAAGATATTAGTGTGTAATGGAATAGTCCCTGTGCTCCGTGTACATAGGGTATTAGTGTGTTATGGTATAGTCCCTGTGCTCGATGTATACAGGGTATTAGTGTGTTATGGTATTGTTCCCCTGCTCGATGTATACAGGGTATTAGTGTATTATGGTATAGTCCTTATGACCCATGTACACAGGGTATTAGTGTGTTATGGTATAGTCCCCGTGCTTAATGTATACAGGGTATTAGTGTCTTATGGACGGTATAGTCCCTGTGCTACATATACACAGGGTATTAGTGTGTTATGGTATAGTCCCTGTGCTCCTTGTATACAGGGTATTAGTGTGTTATGGTATAGTCCCCGTGCTCCATGTATAGAGGGTATTAGAATGTTATGGTATAGTCCCCGTGCTCCATGTATACAGGGTATTAGTGTGTTATGGTATAGTCCCCGTGCTCCATGTGTATGTGTAGGGTATTAGTGTGTTATGGTATTGTCCCTGTGCTCCATGTATACAGGGTAGTAGTGTGTTATGGTATTGTTCCCCTGCTCTAGGTATACAGGGTATTAGTGTATTATGGTATAGTCCTTATGATCCATGTACACAGGGTATTAGTGTGTTATGGTATAGTCCCTGTACTCCATGCACACAGGGTATTAGTGTGTTATGGTATAGTCCCTGTGCTCCATGTACACAGGGTAGTAGTGTGTTATGGTATTGTTCCCCTGCTCTATGTATATAGGGTATTAGTTTATTATGGCATAGTCCTTATGATCCATGTACACAGGGTATTAGTGTGTTATGGTATAGTCCCCGTTCTCTATGTATACAGGGTATTAGTGTCTTATGGTATAGTCCTTGTGCTCAATATATAGAAGGTATTAGTGTTTTATGGTATAGTCCCTGTGCTCCATGTATACAGGGTATTAGTGTGTTATGGTATAGTCCCCGTGCTCCAGGTATACAGGGTATTTGTGTGTTATGGTATAGTCCCTGTGCTCCATGTACACAGAGTATTAGTGTGCTATGGTATAGTCCCTGTGCTCCATTTATACAGGGTAATAGTTTGTGATGGTATAGTCCCCGTGATCCATGAATACAGGGTAGTAGTGTGTTATGGTATAGTCCTTATGATCCATGTACACAGGGTATTAGTGTGTAATGGTATATTCCCCGTTCTCTATGTATACAGGGTATTAGTGTCTTATGGTATAGTCCCTGTGCTCCATATATACAGGGTAGTAGTGTGTTATGGTATAGTCCAAGTGCTCTATGTATACAGGGTTTTAGTGTGTTATGGTATAGTCCCCATGCTCCATGTACACAGGGTATTAGTGTATTATGGTATAGTCCCCGTGCTCCATGTATACAGGGTATTAGTTTGTTATGGTATAGTCCCGTGCTCCATGTATACAGGGTATTAGTGTGTTATGGTATAGTCCCAGTGCTCCATGTACACAGGGTAGTAGTGTGTTATGGTATTGTTCCCCTGCTCTATGTATACAGGGTATTAGTGTATTATGGTATAGTCCTTATGATCCATGTACACAGGGTATTAGTGTATGGTATAGTCCCTGTACTCCATGTACACAGGGTATTAGTGTGTTATGGTATAGTCCCGGTGCTCCATGTATACAGGGTAGTTGTGTGTTATGGTATTGTTCCCCTGCTCTATGTATACAGGGTATTAGTGTATTATGGTATAGTCCATATGATTCATGTACACAGGGTATTAGTGTGTTATGGTATAGTCCCCGTTCTCTATGTATACAGGGTATTAGTGTGTTATGGTATAGTCCCCGTGCTCCATGTATACAGGGTATTAACGGCTTTATTCAGAGGCGGCCGTACGGTCTACGACCGCACGGCCGCCTCGATGTTTGTCTACTGCGCATGTGCACGATGGAGCCGGCTCCTTCGTGCGCATGCATGAGACCCGCTACGACCGACAGCGCCGATCGTAGCAGGTCTCTTTCCAAACGGGGCGAGTTGTCGATGTTGATTGACAGCTCGCCCCATTTGGAAGGCGGGCCGGGGGGGTGGCAGCCCAAACGGAGGCATTCCCATGGGAACGCCTGCCGTTGGGGGAGGCCCCACTGACATCACTAGTGATGTCAGTGGAGAGCTTCCGGCTCTGACAGAGCCAGAAACTCTCCGGGGCTTACGACAAGTTAGACCCTACCCTAGGGTCTCGTCATAAGCCCCAATGATCGCGATGGTCAATGACCATCGCGACCATCACCCTAGCGGTCGTTAGAGCTGTGGGTGTAAACCCACAGCCTAACGACCAAAACAGAGGCGGGCGGAGAGCTTCCGCTTGCATCCTCCGACCGCCTCTGAATGAGGGCCTTAGTGTGTTATGGTATAGTCCCCGTGCTCCATGTACTATGGTATTAGTGTGTTATGGTATAGTCCCTGTGCTCCATGTATACAGGGTTTTATTGTGTTATGGTATAGTCCCTGTGCTCCATGTATACAGGGTAGTAGTGTGTGATGGTATAGTCCCCGTGATCCATGTATACAGGGTATTAGTGTGTTACGGTATAGTCCCTGTGCTCCATGTATACAGTGTAGTAGTGTGTTATTGTATTGTTCCCCCGCTCTATGTATAGAGGGTATTAGTGTATTATGGTATAATCCTTATTATCCATGTACACAGAGTATTAGTGTGTTATGGTATAGTCCCTGTGCTCTATGTATACAGGGTATTAGTGTGTTAAGGTATAGTCCCCGTCCTCCATATATACAGGGTATTAGTGTGTTATGGTATAGTTCCTGTGCTCCATGTACACTGGGTATTAGTTTGTTATGGTATAGTCCCTGTGCCCAATGTATACAGGGTATTAGTGTATTATGGTATAGCCCCCGAGCTCCATGTATACAGGGTATTAGTGTATAATGGTATAGTCCCCGTGCTCCATGTACCCAGGGTATTATGGTATAGTCCTTATGATCCATGTACACAGGGTATTAGTGTGTTATGGTATAGTCCCTGTACTCCATGTACACAGGGTATTAGGGTGTTATGGTATAGTCCCTGTGCTCCATGTATACAGGGTATTAGTGTCTTATGGTATAGTCCTCATGCTCCATATATACAGGGTATTAGTGTGTAATGGTATAGTCCCTGTGCTCCATGTATACAGGGTATTAGTGTATTATGGTATAGTCCCCGTACTCCATGTACACAGGGTATTAGTTTATTTTGGTATAGTCCCTGTGCTCCATGTATAGAGGGTATTAGTGTGTTATGGTATAGTCCAGGGTGCTCCATGTATACAGGGTATTAGTGTGTTATGGTATAGTCCCTGTGCTCCATGTACTATGGTATTAGTGTGTAATGGAATAGTCTCTGTGCTCCATATGTACAGGGTATTAGTGTGTTATGGTATTGTCCCTGTGCTCCATGTATACAGGGTATTAGTGTATTATGGTATAGTCCCTGTGCTCCATGTACATAGGGTATTAGTCTGTTATGGTATAGTCCCTGTGCTCGATGTATACAGGGTATTAGTGTGTTATGGTATAGTCCCCATGCTCCATGTATACAGGGTATTAGTGTCTTATGGTATAGTCCCTGTGCTCGATGTATACAGGGTATTAGTGTGTTATGGTATAGTCCCCATGCTCCATGTATACAGGTTATTAGTGTGTTATGGTATAGTCCCCGTGCTCCATGTACTATGTTATTAGTGTGTAATGGAATAGTTTCTGTGCTCCATGTATACAGGGTATGTTATGTTCTGGGTTGTTTGTGGACCCGGGGTGGTAGCAGGAGCGATCACAGAAGCAGATTTGAAAATAAAACTAGGATTTTTAATAAGTGCTTGAGTAGACATATAATGTGGCAGTAAATAAAAGTCCAGGAATATATAAATGTGCACAAGAGTTCTGTGGTGGGAGTAAAAGGGTTAATGTCCAAGTAGAAACAATTAGAGCTGTCCAGGTGTGCAGGTAGTAAAACTGAAAATAATCATGCCAGGTATGCAGGTAGTGAACTGAAAATAATCAAGCCAGGTATGCAGGTAGTGAACTGAAGCGCAGGATGTCAGCAGGCTCAGGCACTCAGGTATGGGCAAGGGTGATGGAGGAAGCGGGGTAGTCCAGTGGGAGCTAGGAGCTGACAGGCAGACTAGCAGACAGCGAATTCACAGGAACAGGATAAGCACAGAGAACTCCCTCTCAGCTAGGCTGAGATACACGTTGCACTGGCAAAGAAGGAAGGCACTGACCCTTCCTAAATACCCCATGCCGTGCTGTTACTGGCTGGAGGGAACATGTCACTCACCAGGATTGGCCAACCGCATCACATGGCCAGAAGGCAAGATGGCGGCGCCCATGCCAAACAGAATGGAGACGCCGCCAGGCCTTACCAGTGCAGAGTGACAACAGGCCCGCACAACAACGCGCGCAGCCAAAGCCCCCCGCCAGACACCAGCTCCGCCACCAGACAGCCCGTGCCACAATGACCTCACAGGTGACACTCGCCTAGCGCCATGCTGAAATACCCTGGCCGTGACAGGGTATTAGTGTGTTATGGTATAGTCCCTGTGCTCCATGTACACAGGGTATTAGTGTGTTATGGTATAGTCCCCGTGCTCCATGTACTATGGTATTAGTGTGTTGTGGTATAGTCCCTGTGCTCCATGTATACAGGGTATTAGTGTATTATGGTATAGTCCCCGTGCTCTATGTACACAGGGTATTAGTGTGTTATGGTATAGTCTCCGTGCTCCATGTATACAAGGTATTAGTGTGTTATGGTATAGTCCCTGTGCTCCATGTATACAGGGTATTAGTGTGCTATGGTATAGTCCCTGTGCTCCATGTATACAGAGTATTAGTGTGTTATGGTATAGTCCCTGTGCTCCATGTACACAGGTTATAAGTTTGTTATGGTATATTCCCCGTGCTCCATGTACACAGGGTATTAGTGTATTATGGTATAGTCCCCATGCTCCATGTATACAGGATATTAGTGTATTATGGTATAGTCCCTGTGCTCCATGTACACAGGGTATTAGTGTTTTATGGTATAGTCCCCGTGCAACACGTCCACAGGGTATTAGTGTATTATGGTATAGTCCCTGTGCTCCATGTATACAGGGTATTAGTGTGTTATGGTATAGTCCCTGTGCTCCATGTATACAGGGTATTAGCGTGTTATGGGAGTCCCCATGCTCTATGTATATATTGCTATATCCCATTCCCTGCAGGCACAGGCTGGATGCAGAGTACCAGTGGCCGCCTCCTCCCCAGTACAGGAGGGCGGTAGTGAGGACTCTAGTCCAGCCCAGCGTGTGCTCCAGGAGCCAGGGCCGGGCGTGCTGCTTCCTCCTCTCCCTGCACTGATTCATACTGGAGCTTCCCCGGGAACCGAGCAGACTCTGCACCTGGATCCCCCTCACACAGCAGGTAAGCCGGCTATAACCCCCGGAGGAGCACCCTGCACATAAACATTGTTATGGATGAGGGAACACTCGGCAGCTATGATGGTGCAGTGGTGAGTCTCCCACAGTCCTGTGTGTGTGTGTGAGTATTTGGGCAGCACTGTTACTTCTATTACTGGTACATCCAGCCAGGAGCAATGGAAAAGTCATGTCGCATTTTTTTTTTAAATGGAAAGATCATGGTATTGTGTGGTCCTATCTCTCACACACAGCTGGTTTATTACAGTTACTACCCTGCCAAGAGGTTCTGCAGTAGCTGCCCAGCCAGTTCTTACTGTAGCGTCAAACATAACTTGCACAGTAACCTGTTAATAAGGTAACCTTTCATCCTTTATTCCGTTTTCCCTAAACTAAACAGCTAAACCCTTTTTTTGTATTAGTATTTTTTTCTTCCTCTCATCAGCCCTCCTATCTATCTATCTATCTATCTATCTATCTATCTATCTATCTATCTATCTAGCTGTATTTTACTGAGAGCAATAGAAATAGTATGATAATGAAAATATTGGTGTTATCTTTATGTATTAAGTGATAGACTTAAAAAAACATTTATCTATAGCTATATTAGTGGAGACCAGGTGATTTGTCTATTGATCACAGGTAAAGTAGTGATGTGAGATGGTCTTTCTCATATATGGCAACATGAAGTGAGCAAACAATGCAGTATTTTCTGATTTATTGTACAGAAGTTAAATGACTACAGTTCTACGGTGTTTATATTCCACTTTATGGGTTCTTCCCAGCAGTCCTTTTCCTGCGCCCATATTTAGTGAAGCATAGGTGCTTTCAGCCACATGAAACTTGCAGACTCCCCTGAATTGATCACATCACAAAGATTAGCTGGTCTGCACTGTTTTAGAGCCAAGTTCGAGCGACAGATCCAACCAGGTAAACAGTGGATGTGTAATGTTTCTGCTTTGGATCTGCCAGCGTTGATCAATGAAAGAGCATGGGCACAGTGTCTGTTTTGAAGTACTCTCACTCATGCCAATGCATAAAGGGTAGTCCTTATCCAGCAATTACACAGTTAACTGCTTCAGTATCCTGCCAGCACTTAATTGGCACTGTGTAATTTATCCCAAGTAAAATCTTACTAAGGTTTCCTGCTGTACATTAATTTTCTTGTAAACTCCCTGCATATTACACTACCACCCCCGTGAAGAAAGGTCTGGTGGGATAGAGACGAGCTGGTTAGGAAAAATCAGCTGTATTTGTGCCATCACAACATATGATGCCACCTCAGTAATAAACTGGGCTTTTGTGTAGAAATTACCTCATACCCTAAAGGCTAATCCATTTCTATTTTCCCTCTCTGCCATAAAGCATTTTCTTAAAGGTCCATTCCACTTTAATTTAAATTTATTTTTTTTTGCATCCCAAATTACGCACCCACCTCCCTCAATTGCCTTTTGAATTAGAGCCACAGCCCCTAGACCCTGAAGGCACCTATTTTCTGTCCTGAGCCAATATCCCCTGGAAACTGGTGACATCGCTGAGGCGTAAGGCACTCAAAGAATTTAAGGAATGGGATAATATGGATTAAAAGATTAAATGGTCATAAATGTGACTGTTAAAGTAGCCTGCATTGTAATATTATTACAGTTATAGTGTATTGTTTATGTGCGTTCATCCCAAGGCAAATTTAGCACAAAAGTTTGGAATAGCATAAAAATAGGGATAATTAATCCCATGTGGGGTTGCATGAACTATACATACAGTACTTTTATTTTATGCTGATATTTTCTAGGGGTGTGCACAGGCCACTTTTTGTGTTTTGTGTTTTGGTTTTGGATCTGGATCGCATAAAAACAGCTAAAATCACAGAATTTGTGGGTTTTTCTGCTCCTATGCTATTATTAACCTCAAAAACCTTAATTTCCACTCATTTCCAGTCTATTCTGAACACCTCACAATAGTGTTTTTATGTCCAAAGGTTGCACCGAGGTAGCTGGATGACTATGCTAAGCGACACGAGTGGGCGGCACAAACACGTGGCCCATCTAGTAGTGACACCGCAGTGGCAGACAGGATGGCAGTTTGAAAAACTAGTCCGCAAACAGTACATAATGTTGTATAAACAGGACATGCACACTTTAACAAACCAATCATTTCAGCGCCAGGGTCTGCCACACGACTGTGGCTGAAATGATTGGTTCGTTTGGGCCCCCACAAAACAAGCTGGCAATTAATCTGTCCCTGCACAAACTGGCTCTACGGAGGTAAGATGTCGTCCTCATCCTCCTCATTCACCGATTCCTCACCCTCTTCAGTGTTGTGTACATCCTCATCCTCACAGAGTATTAATTCATCCCCGCTGGAATCCACCACCACAGGTCCCTCTGTACGTTCTGGAGGCTGGTCTCCCTGGAAGAGTTGATAATTCATTTTTATGAACATCATCTTCTCCACATTTTGTGGAAGCAACCTCCTACGCCTTTCGCTGACAAGGTTCCCGGCTGCACTAAACACTCTTTCGGAGTACACACTGGAGGGGGGGGGGGGCAACTCAGGTAAAATAGAGCCAGTTTGTACAGGGGCCTCAAAATTGCCTCTTTTTCCTGCCAGTACATGTACGAACTGTCTGACATGCCTACTTGGATGCTGTCACCGATGTAATCCTTTAACAGACAGACGCACGCTTGTCGCTGCTGCTTTGAGGATGCAGATGCGACTACAGCCCACACAATTCACAAAGACAGAAAAAAAAATATATTTTTTTTATTTGTGGAGCGCACTTTGAGGGTTACACCACCCTTTAACAGACAGACGCACGCTTGTCGCTGCTGTTTTGAGGATGCAGGTGGAATCTAGACGGGATTTGGAACCGGGGACACACTACCTCCATCAATTGTCTAAATTCCACTGCACTAATGGCGGATACCGGACGCACGTCTAACGCCAACATAGCAGTCAAGGCCTCAGTTATACGTTTTGCTTCAGGATGACTGCTGTCGTACTTCATCCTCCTCACTAAGGACTGTTGGAGGGTCAATTGTTTTGTAAAAGTAGTGGTGTTCCTTCTTCCTCTCTGGGATGATGAACAACTCCCAGCAACAGCACTAGGAGGAAGTGGTTCTTGATCTTTCCCTATTTTATTTTTATCGGAGAAAGTTTGGTCCTCCATTTATGTTATATTGATATATACGTGCGGCTAAGGCGCACACAAACACAGAAAATAATTTTTTATTTTTGTTGGAGACTAGTGCACTTTGTGGGTTACACCACCCTTTAAGAAATGAGCCAGCCGGCCCTTTACTTATGGGACACAGGCGCATGCTTGGCGCTGCTCCTTTGTTGATGCACGAGCAGCCACAGTGCACACAATTCACAAACACAGAAAATATTTTTTTATTTGGTTTGGAGTGCACTTTGGGGGTTACAGCACCCTTTAACGCTCAAGCCAGCCGGCCCTTTACCTATGACACAGGCGCACGCTTGGCACTACTTTGTTGATGCACGTGCGGCTACTGCGCACACAATTCACAAACACAGAAAAAATATTTATTTTTTTTTGCACTTGGAGGGAGCACCCCTGATGGACAGAGCACCCCCTGGACAACACTACAGCACCCCTTTAGGACTGGGACACTGCACAGGACTTTGGAGTGGACACAGCCCCTAATCCGAATCCGCTCACCCCTAATATTTTCTATACTTAATACACCCGCTCCCTAAAGTTATCAGTCCTTCTTGTAAGCAGTGTCTTTGCTGGGCTTAGGATAAATGTTCCACCAGTGCAAGAACAATGGCTGTCAGCACAAAGATCAGAACTTCTAACCTGACCCAACGTTCTGCTCCTGGTTTACCCTCTTTGCTGAATTTGGTAAAGGACTAGTAAATTAAATTAACATATATTTAGTTAATCTGCTTCCCCCTGGAGGAATAACCGTTTCTCCTCACAGTCAGCCTGGTGCTGACACTATAATGTTTATTTATTACCAGTTGTTTATATAGCGCAGACATATTCTGAAGCGCTATACAGGGAATATTTAACCATTCACATTAACTCCCCCCCCCAACCCCCCCCCCCCCCTAACCTACCAGTATATTTTTTGGAGTGTGGGAGGAGACCGGAGTACCCGGAGGAAACCCTCGCAAGCATGGGGAGAATATACAAACTCCACACAGATAGGATCACGGTGGGAATTCAACCCAAGACCTCCGTGCTGTGAGGTTTGAGGCTTACCATTATACCTTCTGTGCGACCATCAGCCTCACACATGGATAACATTGCCACGATCTTGCCTAACCTGGCCACAAACCATAAACCATTCCACAATCTTTAGACCTGATGGGTAAATGACACTGTAAGCCGGGCGAGCATGATTTTGGCACACAAAGGTGGGGCAGGCGGTAAGTTGAAATATAATATATTGGCCAGCAGGGCTTCTGACTGAAGGCTGAATTTAATCTTGCAAGATATCGCATTACAGGGCGATGCTGAGAGGATAGGAATCAGTGGGGCAGGAGTGGGCATTGGATTCGAGCTAGTGGAACATTTAGAGAGATTAGGGTCAGACGGGCATAAGGCTAGGGTGAACTTGTGGGTTTTAAGAGAGCTCGTGAAAGATTGAAGGTTGGGGGGAGTCTGATCAGACAGGGTAAGGCGTTCTGTTAGTGGGGAGCAGCACGAGAGAAGCCTTGGAGGCGGAGGGTTAGGTAAGCAACCGGGCGGTCAGAACACAGACAGCGGCATCCCGACAGTCAGAATCCGGATAGAATTTTGTAAATATCCTAAGAAAAGGGGGTGTGGCTAATGAAAGGGGGCGTGTCTTTATGATGCATCCCCTTTTCGTCACTCTTGGGGGCGTGCCCGGCACTTATGGACATGCCGGGCAGCCCCCAGGCGCCACGGTCACTGTGAATTAATGCCAGGCGCATGCGCATCGGCATTCATTCACCGGCGGTGACCAGTGCTCTGCCGTTTTCACCACCCGCGGGACACTGCATTCCTGCGGGTGGAGGACAGAGCCCGCAGGCTGTTTCAGCGGGACGCCGCGCTGGAGGGCAGGGTGCTTTCTGCCCTTCAGAAATGGGGCAGGGCGCGGCGCCCTGCTGAAACAGCCTAGCGGGAACGCTAACCGCGTCTGCAAAAATGTTTATAACCCTTGTCCATGTCCTGCAATTTTCTGTACTGTAAGTCACTTTTTCTTGTTTTGTTCATACTATTTACTTATGCTGTATGATGGCGCCATATAAATAAAGGACAATAATAATCGTATAAGACACAGTGACCAGGTCAGAGATGGCTTTACTTGTTTTTCACTTATTTTCATTTGTAGTATAGCTGAATGCTTAGAAACCCTGTATAATTGATATTTATTTTGCGCCCCCCCCCCCCCCCCCCAATAAGTATAACTTGTTATTGCAGTTCCCTTGTAACACATACATCCAATAATTCATCAGGCAATGCTACCAAAGCAGAATTCTTAGCAGGACTGACTGCAAAACTACTCTGACACATCAACCCCTTTGTGGGGGTGATTCAGCCTCGGACGCAGTGACAGGGAATATACAAATTCACGATTATCGCGATTCTGCGCTTACGCCTGACCCGTACGGCAAATGCGACCCCGCGCGCAGTACGGCAGCAGACTGTCAGTGATTGACAGTCTTCTAACGTTTCTGGGCGGGGAGTGTGCGGCGACTGCCTCCGTTCCCCCAAATTGGAGGCGGAGAGTGGGTGGCGACTGCCTCCGTTCCCCAAATCGGAGGCGAGGAGCCGTCGTTGGGACGGAGTGGAGAAGCCAAGTTCTCCGGCTGACGGAGATTTCTTGGCCTCTTTTTCTCATCTCCGGCGGCCGGCTTTCGCCATGGCCACTCAGCTGGATGATGGAAGCGCATATGATTCAATGCTGCGTCGAGCTTGGATTGGTAATGCATGCAGAAGGCATTACCACGTTACAACTATCGCAGCTTTTACCGTAGCATATGTGTCCGCAGCGGAATCGCCCCTGTGTTTTTGTTGCTCTAATGCTCCTGCACCTTAACGTTTGTAAGAATCATAGTTCTCCGAAATACCGCAGTGATCTCTGTCCATTAACTCCTTTCCGGTTATTTATTAATGAAACGATGATGCCAGTACATCTGTTGCAGGTTCTATCTCAGGCTATTGCAGCAAGATGGTCCGCACTGGACTAATGAGGCTGCAGTCCGTGGCTCTATTACATAATACAGCATAGAGTAAATCGCTGTCATCCTCATATAGATGTGCGGTATATTGCAATGCTTTATTCAATCCAGCATAGAAGATTCTCTACCCCTGAGATGTCACAGAGCAGCCACGTAATCCCTGCAATCGTCACTTTAAGATGGGACCATTATGTCAATGCAGATCTGGTATTTTATAACACAATATAGGGCCCGGTGGGTACTAAGAAGCCAGGATTAAACCCATTTCTATGCAAGATCTTTTGATAAAAGGAGGCGGTTAAAGGGACCCAAACCTGTATTTTGCTTGGGCCCCTAAGGTCTTGATCATCCTGTGTGCTATTGGAAGGGATTGGTGCTGGGTTTTTTTTTTTAATGCCCAAAGCCATTCAGAATGGCCGATTTACCCCCCCACAGCCTCCAATAGATCTATTGGGCCACAATACTAGGGGGTGTGGTCCAGCATGCAGGGGCGTGGCCATGTAATTTTGTAAATATTGGGGCCATCTGCAGAAGCACGTGGCCGGGTCAACTTGAGGACAAGCCCGGGCGCTTATCAGTCTCGACCCCAAATAAATTAAGTTAGAGGGAACAGATAGAGTGATAGTACAGTAGGTACACTTTATATGTAATTAGTCACAGTTTTGCCTTAAGCAGATCAAACTTATCTGTATTTGCAGGGTATACAAAGAAAAGAACTTGCTCTGTGCAAATTGCACATTATATGCAAATAAAATAGGAACACACAGGGTGAGGAAGAAATGCAGTTCCCCTTCTGAGGTGAACCTGGCAGATGCTCACTGTGTTTTGCTTCCTCTGGATCTGGCCAGCTATAATTTGCATATATATATATATATATATATATATATATATATATATATATATATTTATATTTATATTCCTGTTTTCTGCATGATCTTCATTCAGGTCTAAAGGTGGCCACACACACGGCGATCTGCACACGATCAGCCGATGTGTAATGTGTACGATTGGTGTACGATTTCCCTTGAAACTCTCCGCGGCAGCTCTGCACACGATTTGGTGTCCAGTCTTCATACGATCTCTCCTGCAGTCAGACTTTCACAGTGTATCGTCTCCTAGATTGTCAGATCTGCCCCACTGCGAGATGCGATGTGCGACCAGCGGGGACGCGCTTTGCATCGTGATTGTGAGTGGGGACTCACGATTTACTCAGGATTTGGCCATGTTTTACACCATCTGTCTTTCCAATGTGTCGGAAACGGCCAGATCAGGTAAAATATCGCTATGTGTGTGTGGTCAGCATAATGCTTTTGCTGAATCCACAGACGCACCTTCTGTTTTGACTTGCAGACTTTGGGAAAGGACCTGCGTTCGCCCTCTGACCCCTCTTACTGTGATCTGTGTTTATCAGGGGGGCATACGCATAGATAACTGTGAGAGTTGGAGGAATCCAGTATGAATGGAAGCAATAAGGAGCATCCTCCCCCTCCTGAATGCACTAATGTCTTTGAACTGATAGTAGGGCTGGATGTAATAAGCCGTGCACAGGACAGTTGTCTGTTATTGTTTAGTGTGACGTCCCGTTCAGTGTCTTACGTCAATAAATCAGATTGTGCAGGAGCATCCAGTGGAGGGAAAGTAAGTCAGTTTGTGCACATGAATCCATTTCATTGTCGTGATTGAAGGGTACAAACGTTGTTTGGTACCATACATTGCAGCCACACACAATACCAAACAGTGTTTATATGCTTTAATCGTTGCTACCCTTTTACACACCGGGCACTCAAATTAGATTGCAGCAGCCCGACGCAGAGAGCAGAATGGTGTCTGGACTTCAACAAAGGGGAGATTAATCAAACCTTTCAAGAAGTCTATCTTGAAACTTCTTCTCCAATTAAATGTATACTCTACCTCTATAGTGCTGCCATGACGTGGTCTTATGCAGCGTGCCATTGTTTCTCACCAGGGTTCAGTAGACCAGCGTGGAGGTTATATATTATCACCTAGTGTATATGTGTTCCCATTTGGGCGCTCCTTTGTCATCCTGCGCAATTAACCTACCAATGTAAAGATCTACATTGGAAGGTGAATTGTTCTCTACCATTAGAAACCTAACTGCGGCAATAATTATTGTTTTATGTTTGTTTTTTTAATTGTATAATACGAGTAGTGGGGGTCATGGAGGCCTTATCGGTTTACTGGGAGCGTCACTGCTGTGCTCCAACCAACACGTCGGTTAGCCCTACAGAGTACCACAGTTGACAGCTACCTTGGATCATTAGATGTATCCAGTAATTGTCTCCAGTTACTGTCCTGAACGCACAACTGTAACCCCTGGAACAGAAAACCCCTTATATTAGGATGCACACTACGACTGCAATAACGGTATCGTTTTTCTGTCACGATGGAACAACTCCCAGTGGAAAGAGTTTTACTGGCCAAACTTATTTTACTGGGGGCCTTGTACATTCTTCAAATGAGCTTAATAACTTTCTCCTGGTTGAATCTCTCTGTACTCATTTCAATCTGTTCAATGACATCTCATGACGTTACCTCATGGATAAGTCAAAAATAACACACTTAGCACCCCCTCCCACCCCTCTGCTAATTATGTGATGAATCATAATTACATTTAATGATGAAAATAAGTTGGTATGTGTTCCTGATGTACTCGATGATGTGTTTCGTGCTCCGAGGCGAGCAGCGGACCGTGTTTTTCTTTACATTTTACATCAGGTTTGCAGTGCTCGACCAACATTTTCAGTTCCAGGCACTTCCCTTTGGTCTGGCAACAGCGCCTCGAGTCTTTACCAAAGTCATGGTGGTAATGGCAGCCCACCTGCGGATGCAGGGGGTCTGCGTGTTGCCTTATCTGGACGACCTTCTGTTGTTAGCAGGGTTTCCAGAGGTCCTCCAGCTCCATCTGCAACTGACAATATCTGTGTTGCAGAGTCACCGCTGGTTAATAAACTGGAAGAAATCCAACCTGGTTCCCTCGCAGAGGATCCTCCACCTCGGGGCCCTGTTGGACTCTCAACAACAGAGGATCTTTGGGACGGAGGAAAAGATCTCTGCATTACAGGCCAGGGTACGCAGTTGCCTTCAGAGCTGCCGAGTGTCTATTCACTCAGCGATGAGGTTACTGGGCTCCATGGTGTCACTGCTCGACATGGTGGAATATGCCCAGTTTCACTCCAGACCTCTGCAGAAGTGGATCCTCTCCAGATGGAATGGATTGCCCCATCGGATAAAGACACAGACCATGGTGCTTTCTCCGGAGGTACGTCTGTCTCTGGCCTGGTGGTTGCGGACGACTCACCTGAACAGGGGACTTCTCTTTTGGGTGGCAAACTGGGTTCTTCTGCCGACGGACGCCAGTCTCCGAGGCTGGGGAGCAGTGACGGGTCCACACTTGTTCCAGGGTAGGTGGACCCCGGCACCCCACTTCCAATAAACATCTTGGAACTTTGCGCGGTATTCAATGCTCTCCAGCAAGCAAAACATGTTCTCCATGGAAAACCCATGCAGGTGCAATCGGACAACGCCACCACGGTGGCTTACATAAACCGCCAAGGAGAAACCTGAAGTCCGGCAGCGCTGACAGAGGTGTCCTGCATCCTGACTTTGGCGAAGGACAATCTCCCTGCCATCTCTGCGGTGTTCATCTCGGGAGTCCTCAACTGGAAAGCAGACTTTCTCAGCCGTCAGGACATGCATCCAGGAGAATGATCTCTTCACCAGGAGGTGTTTCAACTCCTGGTGGACAAGTGGGGCCTTCCAGAGATAGACCTCATGGCCTCCCGACACAACAACAAGCTGCCTGTGTACGGGTCAAGAACAAGAGACACGGAGGCTCTTCTGGTAGATGCTCTGTCGGTCCGTTGGACCTTCCAGTTTGCGTACCTCTTCCCTCTGTTCTCCCTTCTTCCTCGAGTGGTTCAAAAATTCAAACAAGAAGGCGGCACACTCCTGTTGATAGCTCCGGCGTGGCCCAGACATCACTAGTTCTCAGATCTTCGGAGTCTCTCCGTAGGCACTCCGATGCTGTTACCTATACGTCTGGACCTGTTGTCACAGGGTCCTTGCCATTACCCGGACCTGAGTCGTCTGTCTTTGATGGCGTGGCTGTTGCTCAAGGTCCAGGGGTTTTTCCAGCTCTGTGGTTCGCACCATGCTCAGAGCTCGGAAGCCTGCATCTGCAAGAATTTACCATCGAGTATGGCATACTTTTTTTGAGTGGTGTTGCCCTAGAGGCTATGATCCTCGGGTGTTCCGTATATCCAGGGATTTGGCTTTCCTACAGGCGGGCTTAGATCACGGTCTTCGCCTTGCTTCTCTGAAGGTGCAGGTTTCTGCCCTGTCAGTGTGTGGTTTCAGCGTAGGATTGCTACTCTTCCTGATATCCGCACCTTTCTGCAAGGTGTACTTCGTATTCAGCCTCCCTTTTGTTCCACCAGTGGCTCCTTGGGATCTGGCTGTGGTCCTGAGGGCTCTCCAAGGACCACCATTTGAACCGCTGGGCTCAGTGGATTTTAAATGGCTTACAGCTAAGGCTGTATTTCTTCTGGCCTTTGCTTCGGCCAGAAGGGTTTCCGAATTGGTGGCTCTTTCATGTCGGCCTCCCTTTCTCATTTTTCATAGGGACAGGGCGGTGCTTTGCACTTGCATTAGCTTCCTCCCGAAGGTGGTATCTAGTTTCCACATTAACGAGGAAAAGGAAATCCATAGTGCCGGCCTTTAATTCTCCAGACCCCTTGGTTGGTGAGGCCACCTTGGATGTGGCACGGGCTCTAAGGATTTATGTTGACCGTGCCAATTCTTTTAGGAAGTCGGACTCCTTGTTTGTCCTCTATGGCTTCCGAAAGAAGGGTTGGCCTGCCCCTAAGCAAACTTTGGCAGGATGGATTCGCCTGCCAATTTCCGAGGCTTGTATTCATGAAGGCCTTCCTGTTTCATCCTCTGTTAGGGCTCATTCCACTAGGTCTGTGGGTCCTTCGTGGGCGGCTCGATGTTGCGCCTCTGCTGTTCAGCTTTGCAAGGCAGCCACGTGGTCTTCTGTCCATACTTTTGTGAGGTATTATATATTTGACACCTTCGCTTCTCAGGATGCTTCCTTCGGGCGGTGGATTCTCCTTTCAGCACAGGAACGTCTCCACCCTTAAAGGATACTGCTTTGGGACATCCCCAAGGTATCCTGTGGATACCATATGGACCCTGAAGTAGAAAATATAAGATATGGTAAGAAATTACCCTTGTTATCTCTATTTCTATGAAGTCCATAGGGTTCCACAGGACTCCCGCCCTGTTGCACCCTTACTGCAGATGGGCTTTACTCTGGTCACCGGTTTTTCTGTCTCTTCTGGTGAGTATGTGATTCTTGTGTGTGTCCAGATCTTTCTTCTCTGTCTTTCTTCTCCTCCTCCGGCCTATGGCTTGTTACGTAACTGGTTTGCCTTGGCTCGGGGGCGGGGTCTAGGAGGGGGACCCCAGTGCATCCTGGGAGGCTGAAAACTTTAACTCTGTGGTGCCCGATGTCTCCACCATCGCCTATACCCCAAGGTATCCTGTGGAACCCTATGGACTTCATAGAAATAGAGATAACAAGGGTAGGTTCTTACCATATCTCATATGTTCACATCGCAATGCCTGGTCGCACCCAGGATTTTATAAACTGGTCCATCCCTGGTACGACCCGGCTGAGACCCCTTTCAGACTGGCGGCCCAACCCGGCTAATTGCAGGGTCGATGTCACCACCATCACGTGCCGAGCCAGCGCTTGGAGATGAGATAATCTCCAAGCGCCGGCTCTTCCTCTTCTGTGAATGGGTCCCGGGTCGCATCGACCTGGGTTACCCGTTCACACTGCATCGCGAGCCGGGTTGAACCAGGTTTATTTCAACCTATCCCTTTCATACTGCTCAGTAACCCGAGTTATTGCTGGCAGTGTGAAAGGGGTGTAAGTAACAATGCACTGATATAATGTGTGTACAGCCTGCTGTGTAGATGGAATCAGTATGACATACCGCCGGACTAAAGCCCGGCGGATGTAATACCGACGCCTGAAGGCAGAAGAATGAAGATCTTGACAGGGTAAATATGTAAATATTTAAACTACACCTAACCCTTTCCCCCTCCTAACCCCAAGCCTCCCTTAGGAGTGTCTAACTCTAACCTTTCCCCCCCCCCCCCCCCCCCCCCCTAGTGCCTAACCCTAACCTCTCCTCAGGGGTGCCTAACCCTAGCCTCCCCCTTAGTGCTTAATCCTAACCTCCCCCCGGGGGTGCCTAACCCTAACCCTCTCGGGGGGTGCGTAACCCTAAGTCCCCCCAGGAACCCCCTAAACCTACCCCCCCCGCGCGCGGCTATCCGCTCCCGACACCCGGCTTACCTTTGTTCGGTATGCCGGGCGTCGGGATTTCGGTGCGGAGATGATAGGCGTCGGGATTTTGACGCCTATCATTAGTCCCATACAGGGATTTGGCATTTCGACCGTTGGCTTCCTGACCGCATACCGTGTAGATTGCCATTATCCTAGGTTCATAAACCAGTCAGCAATGAAGGAAGGCCAATACATGCTACTGAAAAATCATTCAATTAATCTATCAGCATTCTGTGTCCTTCAACAAATTGACTGTAAGGTGAACAAAGCTATATAATGTATATGGTTGATTTATTTAGAATACATTTTGTGACCTATAAATATTTCCATTGTATTATTATAATATGCTTCTCCTGCCTAAACCCACCTCCCAACCGATATTCTAATGGCAGTCAACAGGGTGATATACTGAATAAGAGAGGGGTGAACAGGAGCAGAACATGAACACTTTGTTTGATTGGGATATGCTGACAGGTCTGTATACAGTAGAATTGCAGTCTCCATTAGTAGATTGTTTTTCCTCATTGCTTTGCTAATAAAAGTGAGTGTACACGTGCGGTAAATGTTTGTTTCTTTATATTGAATTATGTTATGTTGGAGATTTTTTCCGTTTGTGTCTTGTTGTATCAAGTGTCATTGGAGTTTTAGAAAAATATAATTATTTCATGTATGTTTTTATTATGCACACTTTGCTGGATTGCATCACTAAAATGTGCAGGTGGAAATGCAAACTAGAGTTAAGCGTCCTGATCAGGAAACTTTCAGCAACTGCACGCTGTTGTCCTAGGAACTTGAGCTGGCACATGGGATTGTTTTGGTCCATGTTGAGCCTCTGGATCTCCTGAATGAGAACAGAATTTGGTATTATAAGATATCAACATGACCTTACTGCCGAGCAGACTGCTGTCGTCTCTGTTTTTTACTGTAGAACTGTCAGGTTCCGGACTATAGATAGACAGTAAAAAGGTCGACAATGTCTAGCTGAGACCAGGGGCCAAATGTAATAGGGTGATAGTTCCCGATTGTATACCGTTGTGTTCGGAACTGCCTGGTTTGTTTTTTTCACTCTTTGCTCCCCCCCACCTCTGTCTCTCTCTCCTGCCCCTCACTTGCTTCCTAATCTCTCCCCATTTTCTTTAGACTTCAGTACCTTCTTTTCCTGTTGTCACATTGGCCGTGCGCTGTGGCAGTCCCTGCTTTGGCCGTGGGCATGGTGGACCTAACGCACACACTTGTATGTCTGGATTGTGATTTTAAACTTTATACAAGGTTAGTGTAATTATTTTTAACTTGTTTAGGGGGAGCGTGGCAGGGTTAGGTGCTTGGAATTGTTTTTTTTTTTTTTAAATAAGACTCTCTGGGGTAGACGGACTGTGCATGGTAGGTCCGACGTTAATATGCGCACATCAAAATTATATTTTTTTTATCAGCACTTAATTTTATTAAATAGATTATCCTTAGCTCCACTTTTATTTGTTTCGTCTTTACTGTTCTAGTCTTTGGGAGGTCCTCACCTTTTCTTCTCTACAGAGAGCGTATGTGGCCTGTACCTCCCTTTCAGCCTTTTTCTTTTCTTTCTTACTGTTACATAGTTTTGATTGTGGATAATGCTGTGATGTTGGTATTAGGTGATTATCAGGAGTGTCTGTGTGTTCGTCCTATGGGTCATTCCATGGTAACTCACGTTCTAAAGTGACACAACAAACAATTAGCAATTCCTGTAAACAGGTTTTTAAAGCATGACCTGTCTTTATTTTTTTTCTAGTAAATATAATGAATTTCATATAAATTCTGTTTGCTGTTAATAGCCATGCATATACGTGCGATGTCACTTTGTGACGTCAGTTACCATGGAATGACCCAATGGTGTGTGATGTGTAAGTATGGGAATTATCAGAAGTGTTTGGACACTGTAGATGTGTGTCATGCTGGAACTCTGACATCACTGACGCAGGTGGGAGGGATCAGTGTTCAGACAAACTGTCATTACGTTCCAACGCGGTGACATTTTTATCAGCAGTCGATTTTATTATACGTACACTAATTCAGGGCTTGTGAAATCCAGTCCACGGAGAGCGCTAACAGTGCACGGTTTCCATATCTCCTTGCTGCAGCACAGCGACTGACCACTCTCAATTTTTTGTACAGGAAGATGTGTGGTCCTAGCACTTGTATGGGGTATTGTGTTAAGGTATGATATCGTTATCATTCAATCGTTCAATAATCGTTTGCAAATCGATCAGAAAAATGTCTAAAACGACCAGCGATGCGCGCTCCCGCTGGTCGTTTTAGACATCTATCATCGGGCAAACATGCTGGACAACCTGACAATAATGTTCAGCATGTTTGCAAATGATTGATGTGCCTACACCGAACGACTGCTCGTTCAGTGTAGGCACATCACAGACTGACAAACGACTGCACGATTACAATGTTGTAACCGTGCAGTGGTTTTGAGGTCTGATAGTGGAGGGACACCTTTAGGATCAAGGGTAGGTTTTTTTTTTTAAGACTGGGGAGACAAGTGCATGCTTCAATTCAGAAGGGATAGTGCCTGATAAGATAGAGAGATTGAGGAGGTGGAAGATTGAGGAAGTTTAAGAAAGCGTTGGGACATCCAGGAAGAGATAGCAGAGCGAGAGTTGGACATATGGATGAAGAGAGAGGGGGAAAGATAAGGAGAGGAGAGGTAGATCTGAGTTCAGCATATAGATGATATTGGAGGCCAGATGAGCTCACCCAAAGAGGACGTATAGAGAGAGAGAGAGAGAAAGCAGGAAGGGTCCCAGAACAGAACCTTGGGGAACACCTACTGGTGGAGGAAGTGTGAGGGGAAGCGGAGTCATGAGAGAAGACAGAGAAGGAATGGTCGAGAGGTAGGAGTACTTCCCTGACCCCCTAATTCCCCGGACATGAACCCAATTGAGCATCTGTGGGACCACCTCGATCGTTGTGTTCGCTCTATGGATACTCCACCATGCACCCTCCAGCAGCTGTGGGATGCACTGCAGTCAGCATGGCTCCAGATCCCTGTGCCAACCTACCAGCACCTTATTGAGTCACTCCCAGCCCGTCTAGCTGCTGTCCGTGCTGCACACGGTGGTTTCTCTGGCTATTGGTGGTCACAATAATGTTACCCGACTGTGTAGATGTTCTCTTATTTATAAAAGGTGCAGATTGGAGTAGATCCTAAACCTCATCCGGCACCTTTATTTTTTCTTGCAATAGTCCATTTTTCCTCTCTATACATCTCTCTCTGCTTCTCCTATTTGCTGAGTTGTAGGCATGTCTGCAGGGCCGTTAACAGCAAACAAGGGCCCTGGTACTGAGGGGAATTGGCCAAATAGGGGCAGTGTGGCCATGCCCCCTCACTTAAAAAAATGGGAAAAAACACTATACGCTGTGCTGCCGGGTTCCTCTAACAATCATGGGTAATTAGTACCTGCCCCCACCCCCTCTCGGCGTCCCTGCATCTTCGGCCGGGCCACCCCCATCCCGACTCTACACTTGCTCACTTCCACCAGTCCTCATGAGTCGTCTGAAAACCGGCGTAATTACATGTATGCACAATTCAGCCTAGCCCGTGTTTTTGTCGACCCATCCTCGCTGAACTTGGCCTACTTGCGAACGTCCAATACCACACAGTTACACCCCTTCAGCCACATATCGAGATGGGACTTAGTTGCGTATGTCTCCGAGTAGACTCCGCTTTGGCGCAGAGTGAAAACGCACAAGATATGTCTGCAAAACAGAAATGAGTTTAACTCTGTATTGGCTGCCTGGTCCTCCATGACATATCGGTACCTCGTTATAAATGTTTGACAGCTAGAGGAACAGGGGTGTCTTATTTGGCCCGTGTGAAGCGTCTGAGTGTATCCCCCCACCCACAGTGCCATAGTCTACCACTCATGCACATATCCCTGTGATAATGCTGTGGGATACAGTATCCGTAATGGAATCCCAGCTTGGTACACTGACATGTGAGGTTAATATCTCCTGATACTGCTGGGTCCAGTGGCAAAGCACCGATTGCTGGCAAGATACGGCCAGGTTACTGGCTGCAGGGGATCCTGTGCGTTCTACAGCGACTTTTACGTTTTGTATGAATATCTGCAGCTATTGGTACTGATGTTAAATACCCTTCTTATCAGATATGTATCATCAGCATAATGCAGATGTATGGTATTCCATCGTGCCGCTTTTAAGCACTTATTATAATTTGTAAAGTCTCCATGTGATCCTTGGGGCTATGCTAAGTGATCCGTGGTAAGTGCATAGGAGGCTGATTGCACTGTTCTTTCTGTGGCTTTTACTGAAAGCATTGTATTCATAAAAAATTCCATATCCCAAAAAATAATAGGAAGCCATGGAATGTTTAAAATATTCTTCGGGGAATTTTCCCCTAATGATTCCTGAAGCATTGTCATTATCTTTGGAGAAAAACCCTTTGCCCGTTAATAGTGGAAAGGGAAGGATACACAAATGAGGCGCTGATCTGTCACAACCTGTCAGAGACTTATAGGCATCAGTCTGCAGGAAAGGATGCATGGATTTGCCATCTGTTTACTAAGTGTATCTGGTCTCACACATATATAGGTGCATGCTGCTCTAATGTTAAGCTGCTGCAGAACTACACATCCCAGCATGAGAGCAGGGTGCGCCGGGGGCTGGGTATGGGATGCCTGCAGTCAGAAGCCCAATTCCAGGATCCCGACAGGGTTAACATACCAACACTTGTTGGTCGGTATGCTAACCCTCCCCCTGTCCCTACCCTAACCCTCCCTCTTTGGTGCCTAACCCTCCCCCTAATGCCTAACCCTCCCCCCAACCCCGCTACTTTCCATCGGCATCCCGACGGTCGGGATGCTGGTGCCGGGATTCTGACCGTCGCGCGGTGTTCCGGCGCCGGTAATGTAAACGTCGGCATCCCGACTGTCGGAATGATGAACGCATCCCCTCCGAAAATACTGCCTAATTTATACCTTGAATTCTGAGAGTGAGGGGACACACGGACTGTTTTTATTTGTGTCACTATTTTACAGTTTGATGTTTTTTAATTACATTGGATAAAATGTACCTAAAGCACATTTTAAAGCCCCCCTGGAACGTGAATTTGTCGCTGTATTGAAAGCAGGCCTATAGGCTTTGCTGCCTCCCGCTAACCAGTGACCACCCCAACAAATGCAGCCTCTACATCCTCTGAATCTCATCTTTGCATGCTGGCGCAACATATACTCGCGTACTATTGTGTAATGTCTGTGAGGCTCCACGTCACGTCTGTCATTTAGTATTAGTCAGGTGTGTGAGCTTCTTTGTGATGAAAAGGACTGCACAGTAATATTGGACATTTTTTATTTTATTTTAGCCCAGGGATTATTTTCCTCTGTGCAGAAAAGTGAAGTTAAGCTCGTGCTCATGTAACAAGCCCTAAATTCGCCGCATAGTTTTTCTTTATACTATGGAACAGATGTATTATGAGGAGATAATTCCCTGTTTTTTGGGGGTTTTTTTAACGTTTTTTAATATATATATTTTTTTTATCATTACTCAAAATCTCAAAATGTAACCAGGCATTCCCTCAAGGTATCAGAGATTTCTCCAGTGATGCCTAAAATTGTGTAATTTCGCTGCCAATGTAGCGACAAATTACTTTGCCAACTTACCAAAAAGATACAATGCAACTGAGGATGGCGATATTCTTATTAAGGTCCCGCTGTAGCGGGATATTCTGTTTGTAGCAAACTGCGCTGCCTCCTAGACGATCAAGAAAAGAAAATACTGTGGCTGTCATTGTCATGCTCAGTCTAGCCGCGCACATAGAACTACTGTACTGGGGGTCAATAAATCCTATTGCTGTGCAAAAATAAGGACATTTTGATAATGTCCCTCTAATTACTACACCAGGGTTGACACTGGTGAGTATGAACCATGCTTGCCTACACTCCAGGAATATCCAAGAGCCTCCCGAATTTCGAGGCCTCTCCCAAGATTTACGGAGAGTTGGCAATCCTACTGAATACTGTCCACTTTAGTAGCGAAATGGGCAGGACTGTGATGACGCTATTCACTGTGAATCATGTCATCGTTTTTCCATCTCCTACTGTAAAATGCGCCGAAACATGGTGCATTGCAGTGGGGGCGGGACTTTTATAATGCTATTTACAGTGTCATGACCTCCGTGGCACCTCCCCCCTTGTCCATCGTAGCCCATGAATGGTTAGGACCAGCATCTAATTGTGTCTCTAGAAAAACGATTCTGAATCGGTGGAAAGCAATGTCACTTAGGCTTCAGCAATATGGCAGGTCCTAACCATTCCTGGGCTACGATGGACAAAATATGGTATTCCAATGTACAAACATAGGGCGCAATTCAATTATTTTCTCGTGCCTGATCGCCCGTCTAAAGTGACGGGAGAGAAAAGTGCTGGGCGCAATCGTGAAAAAAGTGCCGTTTGGGGTCCCAGCGGGACGCTTTTTTGCGCATTTCAGGGGGTGCAATCTGAAATGCCGGTGCCGGCAGCTGATCGTCCGCGACAGGAGTAACAATTGAATAGATTTGTTGGACGCGAACGGGGGACAGCTGTTGGTGGAAACAATTGAATTCCACCCATAATGTTCTATTCGTTACTCTACATTGTGGTGTAAACTATACCTGTCAATTTATGCCCAGATGTTATGGGCTGAGCCACTGATTATGAGAATGCAACCTTACTGAGGTGTGCAGCCTAAAGTGCCTCATGCCTCAGGGAGGTCACTTTTTTTGTTTCCTAGTGAAGTACTGCAATCACTGTGTAGGTCAGGGGTAAGCAACCTGTGGCACTCCAGCTGCTATGGAATTACACGCAGCATGTCATTTCACAGTTTCAGCATGCTCTAACAGCATAACTCTGGCAGGACATGCTGGGAGGTGTAGTTCCATACCAGCTGGAGTGCCACAGGTTGCCTACCCTGATGTAGTTGATGGGTGTACTTTGAGGGTTACTGGAGGACGGAGCAGGGTACACACTAAGACTTGCTCTCCATGTAAACTTTTATTTTAGAAGTTAAATTGGACGTGGAGAGTGGAAATTTCTGCTCATCGGGGCTGAGTATATAACATAATGGCTCTTTTATAATGTCACATTTTGGAGTGGCTTCAAGTCTATTAGAGTTAATTCTACATAAACTGCTGTATGGGTAAGATAACATTCACATTGATCAAAGTGTTGATTATGGTCGCTGCCCCTAGACAAGGGCATATGTTAATACAATGTAACGCCTTATGTATATTCACCATATACCTGAATTAAATCTACATCACTTTGCCAGGTTTTTGCAGCTCGGTGAAATCACAAATCTGTCAGGGGCTGAGGTTTTGCTCTGAGTCATCAGTACAGCTGCCATTATTTTGAAATGGAAAACGGGGACATCCAAGTGATGATGACTCCTTCTGGGTGCCAAATGAGGCATAACAACTTTGGGATCGTTCGCCATCTTATTATGTCAACCTTTGCGCACCGGGACGAACGTATAGGAAAATAAACACGCCGAGTTAACAGACAAGTTTTTTTTTTTGTTTGTTTGTTTTTTGTTCTAGAAATGTAAAACTTTTGTAATGTTTTTTTTATTCATTTGCTGATTAGATTTTGTTTTTTTTTTTCAAACCCCCAAAACAGTCAAACATTATACAAAGTTAACTATTAAACGTACAGGGGTTAGTTGAGCAGGGTGCACCAAGTTAATACATAATGATGTAAATATACATGAGAATTACAAAGGAGTGATGAAATGACATGGACGGTATTAAAGGACACAAAGGTTGCCCATGGTTACTTTGGTCGGGGAGTGAAGCCTGACGTTCATGGTCGAGAGCTAGCAGCGTATTTTGGTAATGCGCCAGATAACGAAGATAGGGTGGATGAGCACTATTTGGAAGCGGACTCTGACCCCTAAAAAGATGCCTTTAAAGCAACTCTGTAGCTCCGTTATCCGCCCTCTGAAATCAAACTACTGTCATGCGTCGTGTGTTTATAGAAAATGTTTAGCGTTTAGCTGGATTCAATCTAGACTAGGGGGTAAATTTACTAAAGTGAGAGTTTTTAGAAGTGAGTTTTAAAAGTGATGTTGCCATAGCAACCAATCAGATTCTACTTAACATTTAACTAGCACCTTCTAGAATGTAATAGCTAGAATCTGATTGGTTGCTATGGGCAACATCACTTTTAAAACTCACTTCTAAAAACTCTCACTTTAGTAAATTTACCCCTAGGAATTATGGGGCCTTGTAGAAGCCTGAACCTAATTAGTAGGCTTGTAGTCTTCTAGGTAACAGAAATGATTTGTACAGATTGAAGGGTCCCCCCCCCCACCACCCCTTCCCCCGCCAGGCTGCCACAATAAGAGGGAGGGGCTTCTTTAGATAAATACACGGACAGTGAATACTAGACTGGCGGACTTGATTTGCAGAAATGCATCGCATGATGTCACAGTAGCACAAATACTCACAGCGGTAACATTTTAGTGGCAGGCGGTCCCTTCAGGACACGATCCCGAAGGTGTGGTAGGGACTTCAGCTCTCTGTAATGATTAGGGGAAATGATATTTGCTGCAGTAGAAAGTCACATTAACACCAAGCTATGTATTTTACCTTCATGCATCATATTTGGGAATTTCAGTTTTGGGGTTCCGCGGTCCTTTTAATTGTTTGATACCACTGTGTAAGCTCACTTCTGCATTTTATGCCACCTGTAGGTTATTGTCTCACCCTTTCTCAGCAGTACTCCATTGCCTCAAACTCGTAACGCATTATGTACATTTTTGAGAATTGATCCTTATTTCAATTCTACTGTTCACCATAAATAATTGGATGCACTCTGCAAATAATCACTATTAGGAGAAAGCATCTCTCTCTTAAATTTTCTATCGGCTTATGTCAGCCAACGTTTATTCACAAATAAGTAACCATAACATATGTAAATATATATCGACTTGGAGATTTCTTGGGAAGGAAACGGGTCAACTTTATTTATATCCTATGGTGGTGAAGAAAGATCGGCCCATGCAGTATAAATGTAAGTTCAGTGACATGGCGGTCAAATGCCAGCACATGACATAATAATCCAACTTGGAGGAGGCCAACTGCCAGCCCACCACCATCAACTCAGAACTTAAGGGCCCTATATATCTGCCGGCCGTTCTCTGATCGGACTGGAAGCGCCAATCCACCGGTCAGGAACTACCGATCAGCAGCCATCGATGGTCGCCAATCCATCAGGGAAGCTATAATATTCTTTGTTAAAAATTCCCAATTTGCAGATCCGGATCATATTTTGGTTGGGATCGGCAAATCGATGGCCCGAACCGGGTGACTCGGGATCGGGGAATTACCCCAATACCTCGCAAATGTATGGGGACCTTTAGATGGGGGCTAAGTGACAGCCCATTACCAAGAACTTACGGTATCCAAACTACTCTCCCAATGACAAACAAGAACCCAATCTAAACTGGTGGTGCCGCTGACCCGAGTAGAGTTATGGGGCCCATATATCTAGCCTGTATCGGGGAAATTCCATCGGCGTTGGCAGAAAAGGGAAAATGTATTAGCCAGGAAAGCACCTAAAGACACAAATCAAGACCGCCACAACTATTTTTTTTTTTATTAACAGTTACAGCCAGAATATTCCGTTACCCTTTACAATTAGGAATAAAATAGAAGTAAAGCAAGACAGACAGAGGTAAGAGAACCCTGCTCGCAAGATTACAATCTATGGGGGCAATTTAATTGAACATGAGTGTGTTTAGCTCTGGGAATGACCGCCCAGAGTTATTCAATTGGCTGCTCTGTAAACCCGCAAGTAGAGGATTTCTGCAAGCAAAAATCCGATTTAGCTAGTGCCGCAATGCTAGTTGCAGGCTTATCGCGTGCGCTAACAGCATCGCATCTGGCACTTAAGTCTAAAAATGCAGTTTACCACGACTAATGCCCGAGGCTTAGTTGCGGTAAACTGCATTTTCCATCTTGAGTTGCAGACGAGATGCTGTTAAGGCACGCGGTAAGCCCGCAGCTAGCATTGCGCCACTAGTTAAGTGCAAAAGTAGAAATCCGTCTTAAGTTGGAAAATGCAGAATACCGCCACAAAGCCCCACGCAGTCGTCGCTGTAAACTGCATCTCCTGACTTGCGTGCTGTGTGCAATGCGGACATTTGAATAGACCCGAGCACTCATCACCGGCACTGAACAAAATCGCGTTTAATTGAGTTCTCCACCAATATATTTCCCTCAAGGAAGCCAACATCAACTGAAAATTACCAGCGTGGGAAACCACTCCCTGCAACATAGGACAGTGGACTAAACGCACCACTAAATACACAATCTCTACTGCAAATGAACCCCTTTGTTACTAAACTGCGTGCTGACCCTAGCCTAAAGGGTTATATGACTACCGGCATTTAGAATACAGAAGGTATTGTATCTACTCTCCTGGACTTTAGTCGGCTTTGGATTTCTGTACATTGTCATTTCTGTGGGTCTGTGGGAACGGTGCTGTTCTGGAGGTCCTTAATTAATACAGGAAATATCTATGCTATCTCCTGAATTGCTGCAGTAATATCTAATACTAGAAATCCAGAATATTAGGAGCCCAGAAAATCATGTTGCCGCATGGATGAACAATGGGCCCCTATGTCTCCAAAGTATAAAGTGGTCTATGTACTAAAGGCCTAATTCACTACGGATCGCAATTGGGATTAAGCAAGCAGTTCAACTGCGATAGTATGCTAATTCATTGCGATTGGTATCCCATTGCAGCACTACACAAGGACGCCCACTTTACATAGCACACATCCGTAATGTTTATCAAGACTGCGAAACCATCGGTACAATCGAGTACCATCGCAGCTGCACGCACACTTGCACAAGCTGTAACCTTACTCAAAAATGTATGGCATTGCAGTGGCTAATTTATGCACGCCCCTGCAACTGATCCGAACGCACTGGGACGCCTGCGTTTCTCAGACCATCCCCCATAACCACTCACAAACGGCACTTCCTCTCAATCGCTCTGCGATGGGTCTACGTAGCCACTGCGATTGCAGTGGAGCATGTGCGCACTGCGATGCATGCGCAATGCGTACCAATTGCATGCGTATTTGCAGTTGCATTCCTTGCTGAATCAGGCCCTAAGTCTTGGAGAGAGAGAGATAAAGTACAACCAATCAGCTCATAACTGTCGTTTATTTCAAACGCAGCCTGCAAAGTGACAGGAGCGGATTGGTTGGTACTTTATCTCTCTCCGAGGCTTAGTACATAGACCCCAGAGTGTTTTTTAAATAATGTAAAAGTCTTGTAAATTCAGAACTTACTCCGTTTTGGACTCTGATTAAAGTACACGCTGGTGTTGTGTCCTCTCTTGGTTTCTGGAGTTTGGCTTATGGTCTCCACCTGGTAACTGGCCTCTAGTCCAGGGATACTGCTTGTTATAGTCTCTGCCTCTCTGCTCCTGGGTTGTGTGTGGGGATTTCATATTCATCATGGACCACAATTATATCAATTTCACACATGCTCTTGGACTTCAGTGGCACCTACTGTATAAGTACCTTATTCATATGCAGGAAAAACTGGAGCCACCTAAGGTTCACGGGCAGCGCGGAAGTAAAGTGGAATCGGTATGATTTACTGCCGGACTCATGCCCGGCGGTTGGAATCCAACAGCGGCATCCCGGCAGAGGAGGAAATCCTGATCGTCCCCAGGTAAGCATAGACCTATATCTACCCCCTAACCCTCCTTTAAGGGTGCCTAAACCTAACCCCCCCCCCCCTCCCCTGCCGCCTAAACCGAAGTCCCCCGGGGGGGTGCCTAACCCTAAGTCTCCCCCGGGGGTGCCTAACGCTAACCCACCCTTCCCCCAGCCTAAACCTATCCTCCTGGGGGGGTGCCTAACCCTAAGTCTCTCCCGGGAACCCTAAACCTAAACCCCCCCCCCCCCCACGGCTATCCGTGCCCGGCGTCCCATCGATCAGGATGTCGGGCTCCCGGCGTATGGCTAATGATAGGCGTCGGCATATCGACGCCTGCCTTTAGACCCTTGCCGGGATATGACAGTCGGGAAGCCGGCTGTCGGGATTAGGTCCACCGCCTTCCCAAATGCATACCGGTAAAGTGGTTGGGGCCTTGGGTTCATATATGACCATGGTACTAAATGCGACTTTGTCTGTTCCTCTCACGTACGTGGCAGCTTTCCTGGTGCTCTGGTCCCCTACCATAGCCTAAAAACAATGTTAATTACTTTCCAACTAAATCAGCCCTTGAGTTTGGGTGTCTGTGCTAGGAAAATTAGATTGCATGCTCCAGAGACCGGGAAGGATGTGAATGCATCTGCAGGCCCTGTGCAGCGCTGCTTAATATGTTGGTGCTGTACAAATAAATAGCGGTAATAACATTAATAATGAAACCGTTCATAATCGGGCATGCTAAGGAAGTAGCCTTGTAGTTACTCACATGGGACGGGAATGGAAGCAGCTTGGACTACTGTAAGAGTTACTGTTTATCAAGTAGAGGGAATTATGCCGGCGTTCTCTGTGTAGACGGTGAGGACGAAACGAGTGACTGACGACTTAGTCACGTTGTTTATGTGACATCGGATACAGCATTGCTGGGGCAACGGTTAGTCAGCTGTACCAGCAGGAGGAAGGGAAGTGATTTTCCATATGGATCAACAGCTGAATAATAAGTTAACAAACAGCAAACGTCCGTTCTAATAATTTCCCTCCCTAGAACATGGTAATGGCCTATCATTTATAGTATCTTATTATATTTATTTATTTTTTAAATTCAGATGGATGTCTTGGATAGAATCATTTACAAATGCTGTAGGTTTCCCATTATTCACGTAGATAATTCACCCTTCTGTCTAATGCTCATGATTCATATTCGTATTACAGATGTGTCCTCCTACATCTAACCTCGATACGCCATGCAGCACGATATGCCTGGCGTGTCCCGTGCAACTCTGCTGGTGTCGGAAAGTTTCATCAAACAAATCTTTGTTTGATGAAATTGCATCCAAGTCGCAATGCGATACGACTAGGACGCACAAGGAGACTGCGCTGATTAATCTGATATGCGACACTTGTACATCTATGTGCAACTGAGGCTGTACATCGATAGCCCATTGTAAATGCCACTCATGATCATAAAATAGTATTTTGTGAGATCTTGGGCAGGATGTTCTAAGGGCTTAAATGCAGTAGAACATTCAGGGAGTTTACTGCATTTTTCATATGTAGTAAGCACAGGAATGCGATACACTCTGGTGCTGGGATGCAATCGGGAAGCCGGCTGACATTATACTGACAGCCGGCTTCCCGACTGTCATATCCCGGCAAGGGTGAAATGCCCATACCGCTCATTTCAGTGACTCCGGGAGACCGGCGCACGGCATCACGATCGAAGGGATGCCGAGCGCTGCCAGCAGACAGCCGCGGGGGGGGAGGGTTAGGTTTAGCGCAACCGGGGGGACTTAGAGTTAGGCACCCCCCCGGGAGGGTTAGGGTTAGGCTAGGGGGAGGGAGAGTTAGGGTTAGGCACCCCCAGGGGGGAATTAGGGTTAGGCGCCCCCCCGGTTTAGGCAGCGGGGAAGGGGGGGTTAGGGGTAGGCACTTACAGGGGGGCTTAGGGTTAGGCATTTGGGGGGGAGGTTAGGGTTAGGCACCCCTAAGGAGGGTTGGGGTTAGGGGGGTTAGGTTAGTAATTACTTACCTTACGACGATCGGGATTTCCAGCGCTGTCGGGCTGCCGCTGCCGGGATCTGTTCCAGTGTCGGGCTGCTGCTGCCGGGAATCGAACCGCCGCCCTGGTGCTTTGTCTCGGTAGGTAACATCATTTTTAGATGGCGTTACTCAATAGTAGCCTATGGGCTTCTTTTCGGGATGCCCCCTGAGAGGCATCCAATCGGATCCCCCCCAACCTCCCTCATGGCGTCCTTTTGCGTATGCGCAGAAGGACTTCTGAGTCATAAACCCAGAAGACCCTCTATTGCAAAGGACAGCTTAGCGGGAGAGCTGTCCTTCGTGATTTTCTCGATACGTTAGGGCGATATTATCTCCGGTATGTACCCAATAATGGGCGGTATGTATGGCATTGTGAATGCGATGCTTAGTACATCTCGCCCCTTGTCACTGAAGGTGGTAAAACCCCTTTTAATAACAGCAGCGGATACTTAAGTTTTGCTGGCATTGTGACAACCTATTAAATATAAAATATTTGTGCCAATCCTTACCAATAGTCTAGACTTTGTCTGAGGCCAGAAAGTTTTGTGTTGTATGAATCATATTATACACTTAGGCAATAATAACGTGAGGTTTTCCGCAGGACTTATTGTATTGACAGCTATAGATGTTCATGCATCAGCTGGTGTAAAGTCTTGTGTGTCTGACGACCACCTTTAGCTATCTGTGGGGTCTGTTGCTGTACATCTCTGCCCGGCTTTTTTGCAGGGGGTATTTCCAGTTTTACGCGTCACCTCTGTGTACCTTGGCCACACAACGCTGCTGAAACAAACTGGCTTCTGTTCGCCAGGCATGTGGAAATTACATTATTTAGAGACGCAGTGAATGTTCCGTCAGGACGGCTGTTTTCTTGGCCGCCATTCTCAGTGATGTCTGTCTGTCTGGTGGAGGTACAACAGCTCCCCCACAAGCCGTTTCCAGCGTGGAGACTGCCCAACAGCGTGAGGTGTTAACCTGATCAGTGAGGACTAGAGACTCTGTATAAAGGGAGCCTATGAAAATGGTTTGTGTTTTTATAATCACTCTGTGGCTCTATGGTTGTCCAGGTATTACAAGGCCCAAATATCCCTGCCAATGTGTGCTTAGGGCTTGACTCAGAGCCGCTCGTAAGTGACTGCTCGTTCGCTCCGAGCGATATTTGCCCAACTGCGCATGCGTATGGATCGTTATACGCATGCACGAACCAGTCAGTGCGGTCGAAATTCATGTGCTCGCAAAATAGCGAATGCCTGATAATTTGAGTGACAGAAAGAGGCGTATGTGGGTGGTAACGGGGGAAGGTGCTTGAAAACGGGGAGTGGAGATCCGAATGCAGGCGTGCTTAAAGGTCAAAACGGGCGTTTTAAGGGTGTGCATAATTAATACAGCAGCGTCACTGACCATGTCACTGGGTTATTTTATAGTCAGAACTGCTCGCAAAATTGTGGTAGGAAAAACCAACCCCAAGAATAGCGAGCAGTTCATACCCTGGTCGATTTACTCGATTAATCTAATAAATAGCGGACATGACGTAGGATGCGAGCGGCCAGGGGGCGTATTTTTAAAAAAAACGACCGCAAGTTTGGTTCGCTCGTTCAGACCTAGAGGCGTGAACAGACCGCAAAGAGCGAACGGTTGATTTGAATAGCCACCCCTATTTTCTGGACGAGCGAGCGCTAATTGCGTCCGGCTCTGAATCAGGCCCTTAGTCTCGTGGAAATTAGACATAGGTCACCTGTTATGTAGCTGCTATAGAACTACAAGTCACAGCATGTTCTGCAGGGGTATGCAGCGTCTTTTATCTCCAGTACACCTGTGGCATACTGTGACTTTTATGGCTATATGTAATACATGTATATATTTACATTTAGGGACAAATTCGCCCCCTGCACCAACCCCTTCCCACCTGTAGCCAGGGAACGTGTCTGATTTGGGACGGAAACACTGAAACATAAAAGGTGAGGGGTTTGTGGCAATTTTACACGCATGGACAACTTTTTGTGTGTGTGTGAGAACTTGATCAATTGGTGCATCAGGAGTTACTATAACAGAATGCTGGCACAAGGAGCTAAACAGCGTCCCCACTTATAATTCCTCGACAGGATAACAAGCTAACTGCGGAGATTTGTTTAAAATATACAGGAGTCGGTGTCAGAGCGAGTAATAAAATAACAGCTAGCAATACTGGGGAGCGACAGTGGAGGGGGGGGCTTTTGCCTAAATTGGCACTTTGGGGGGGGGCTCTTATGGAGTTGGCGCTCTTCCCAGAATTTCCTGTCGCACGTGTGTGATATTGTTGGCCCTTTATAAGAAGTATTGTAAGAGAGAGACGTGTGGTTTTCTGAGTAAGGGGATATACATTGGTTATATGGTGGGTGGGATACTAGTGACGTTTGGTACTGAATGGAAGTTTGGGTGCTGTACTGTATATGCTGAGTGAAGGAACTCCACTAAACCTGACTTAATTATATCCTGGGTAATTAAAAATACTCCCTGGCTAATTTAATACTCCCTACATGGTTTGAATTCTCTCTAAAAAAAAAAATCTTAAAGGAATAAAGAATTCACCTTTTTGTTTGCATTACAATTTTATTATACAAAGAGTAGTTAGTGCATAGCTACTTTTTAATCACACTCTAAACACACTTTCTAATATCTTTCCATTAGTTTTGCTGGTTTTAAAATAGTACCCGCACACACTGAACTCTGCCATGTGCTTCTGCTTTCCTGCTCCCCCCTGTACCCGCACACACCGCACTCTGCCATGTGCTTCTGCTTTACTGCTCCCCCTGTACCCACACACACTCTGCCATGTGCTTCTACTTTCCTGCTCCCCTTGTACCCGCACACACCACACTCTGCCATGTGCTTCTACTTTCCTGCTCCCCCTGTACCCGCACACACCGCACTCTGCCATGTGCTTCTGCTTTCCTGCTCCCACTGTGCCCGCACACACCGCACTCTGCCATGTGCTTCTGCTTTCCTGCTCCCACTGTGCCCGCACACACCGCACTCTGCCATGTGCTTCTGCTTTCCTGCTCCCACTGTACCCGCACACACCAAACTCTGCCATGTGCTTCTGCTTTACTGCTCCCCCTGTACCCACACACACTCTGCCATGTGCTTCTACTTTCCTGCTCCCCTTGTATCCGCACACACCGCACTCTGCCATGTGCTTCTACTTTCCTGCTCCCCCTGTACCCGCACACACCGAACTCTGCCATGTGCTTCTGCTTTCCTGCTCCCACTGTGCCCGCACACACCGCACTCTGCCATGTGCTTCTGCTTTCCTGCTCCCACTGTGCCCGCACACACCGCACTCTGCCATGTGCTTCTGCTTTCCTGCTCCCACTGTACCCGCACACACCAAACTCTGCCATGTGCTTCTGCTTTCCTGCTCCCCCTGTACCCGCACACACTCTGCCATGTGCTTCCGCTTTCCTGCTCCCCCCTTTACCTGCACACACCGCGCTCTGCCATGTGCTTCTGCTTTCCTGCTCCCCTTGCACATGGCAGAGTTTGGTGTGTGCGGGTACAGGGGGAGCAGGAAAGCAGAAGCACAGGGCAGAGTGTGTGCGGGTACAGGGGGAGCAGGAAAGCAGAAGCACAGGGCAGAGTGTGTGCAGGTACAGGGGGAGCAGAAGCACATGGCAGAGTGCAGTGTGTGCAGGTACAGGGGGAGCAGGAAAGCAGAAGCACATGGCAGAGTTCGGTGTATGCGGGTACAGATGAGCAGGACAGCAGAAGCACATGGCAGAGTGCGGTGTGTGCGGGTACAGGTGGAGCAGGAAAGCGGAAGCATATCAAATTAATCAATGCAGTCTTGTGAGGCTGATTTTCGTATCTGATTGCAACTAAAATGCATTATTGTGCATAAAAAAAAAAAGGCCCAGCTCCAGTCGAGTCGCACGGTACCTGGCAGTTTGCTCGTGCCAATCGTCTTGCGCCGCATGATGCATTGAGGCTAGGTGTATGTGAACCCATCTGTATAGCGTCAACAAATTACACACCACGTCACGAAGAATGTTGAATAATAATGTTAATTAAGAATTAAATCCTATTGATTATGCTTGGTAGAACATACAAAGCACCATGTGGGTAAGGTTAAACTTGTGAAATTACATCATTTTGGTAGCGGTGCAAGATGGCACTTGTAGTTCAACAACAGATGCAAGTACTACCTGGGTCTGCAATTAGGCTGCTGCCTATGGCGCTGGGATCTGGGGGGCGCCAAAGAGTCTGCCTATCACAATATGAAGGATGTCTCTGAGAAAGACCTTGTTGTACTGAATGCAGGTGACGGCTGTGGAACTTCTAAAACGACGCCTACTCCCTTTTACCTGTGGGGCTGGAAAATGGGTCACGGTGGGGGAGGGTGAGCGCGGGTCAGTAGGCTGAAGTTATGCCTTGGGTGCCGAGACACCTTGCACCGGCCCTGAGTACTACAGAATAGCATTCCATCTGGGTTAAGCAATCTAACGCAAAGAAAAATGTATAAATACTAAGGACATGCATCTAGGGGGTGGAAGCAGCTTTGCGGATGCACGGTGGAAAAATGTGACGGTTTCTTCAAATTCCATCCAGCTAATAGGTTGCGACTACATTGGTGCCAAGAGGAACTGCAGTGCCCGATAATGATACCAAAGTAAATCAGATCTATACTAGACCTGGTGGTATAAGTGGTTGGCAACTTAAGATTCTGGACCTATCAAAAGGCTGGTCCGACTCTTTGACAAAGTAGATGACAACCACTTGCGTGTGGCCAATCTGAATGATAAAGTGGTCTCTCAGCTCTTTTGCTAAGTAGCAGCCTCAGTACATTATGTCAGGGGCTTGTCATTGGACGTTGGAGGGATGTCGTCCTCTCCCCTACTCTTCGTTTAAACATCATGTTTGTCCATATTTTGTAACATTTTGGCTGAGGAGCTTGGTAGAATATTACTTTGAGATTGTTGGAATAGATGATGTAGTAGCATGTAACCACAATACTGCAGTTATTTAAAGATCCGGATTTGAAACCGCTTTGTTACCAGATCATCCAGCTGTTCCCTCTTATATTGCATCAGATTTCCTTAAATGGAAGACCGTAATATGGGGGGGTGCGAACCACAATGTAAACCCATGTGTTTTTTATTTAGAAACTGGATCGTATTCTAAAGTAATAGTGTGTGTTATTGTTATTGCATTTTTATGGCGTTTTGTTTAGGTTTACTTGGGTACAAACTGTATACATTTACTTTTATTTACATAATATTTTTTTCTGTTCTTGAGACATCAGTCCAGAAATAAAAATATATAGGTGCTGTGACCAGGCCACGTCCTCAGTCAGGCCCCTCCACAGTAATGCTGGGCACACACTATACTAAATATCCGACAATATATTGTTCTGAAGCGGATCAGACTAATATATAATACGGATCATGCACTGTGTACGTCGGATTACGCTTGCATGTCGGTCGGTCATCGCATCGTCCCATATGCTGTGCAACACGGCAGATGGGGACGATGTAAAGAATGATGCAGCGCTGTTACATGCAGCCTGTCGCGACAGCGTACACCAATTCGTGTAGTGTGTACGGCACATGCAATGCATCGTTACATCACATCGCACGTATAGTGTGTAACCAGCTTTAGACAACGTCTACAATGATATATATATTTTTGTGAACACAGATGTTTTGAAAATCTACATAAAAAAAAAACATATGCAGACAAGTAACCAACATTTAATTGTTTTGTCTGTATTGATACATATCTGTCCGTTGTAATCATGGTTGTCCTGTTAACCGTGAGCCTATGCACAGTTTAACCACTTGCCTGGTGTGGGTGCATCGTTTGCGACCACTCCAAGCAGTGCATTATCTGATATGGTCACAAACAAGGAGATCTGTCAGAAACGCACAGCAGGTGGAAGATAATCTTCCAACTGCCGCCACTAGCAGAGGGACCTCCTGGAACCTCGGCATCCCTGCACCCTTTCCTAGTGACTGTCGTGCTGCCGATCAGTTTTTGCTTCTTTCTCCAGCCACTGGGTAATACAAATTAACCACCTCCCAGTGTGTACCTGGCCGCTGCTCAGAGGAGCAGTTGCTAGGGAAATCAAAGTTGCAATGGTCGCGATGTTCTGAACATCGACAGTCCGATATACCTATGATCATTATAGTAAAATCGATGTTAATGTTAGTAGTTTTTTTTTTTATTGTGTTCGGTAAGTATTGATCATTTATATTATTTGCTTAGTCCCTTTGTCCGGAATGGTCTTGCAATTTGAATATCTCAAAGACTCATTAAGATATTAATGTGATTCTTTTGTGATGGATTTCAATTAGCAACTAATTACAGAATTTGGAATAAACCTGTATAAAATTAGATGGAAAGTGCAGGCTGGGATGCTGTTAACGCCGCGCTAAGCCGGAAAACAGCTCTGCGGCCGGCACTTAAGTCAGATTTTTGCTCGCACCTCAGGATGGTGCGAGAATAAATCCCGTAGTCTGACTTAGCAGCGCGGTTAATTGACTATCTCCAGGAAGCTCCTTCCTGCGCTATTCAACATTGCACTGAGTTGAATCTCCCCCATTGTTTAAGTTCTTCCCAACACTGTTGGTGAAGTTCCCACAAATGTGCTGCAGTCCTAGGTCACTTTCACGCTTCTGTCGGCTCATCCCAAACCAACTCCGTCTGGAGACTGTGCGGCCATTCCATGATTGTTCTTTTCCACAAACATGGTTCTGACATGGCCTGGAGGTATGTTTTGGGTCATTATCTTGCTGTAGGATGAACTTTTGACCAACTAAGCGTAGATCAGAGGGTGTTGCATGGCGCTGCAAATTGCTGTGGTAGCCCTTTTGGTTCAGGGTGCTAGTCATTCTATGCAAGTCGCCGACTCGGGATCCAGCAAAACAGCCCCAGACCATCGCACTTTCTCCTCCATGTTTGACAGTTGCTGTCACGAATTTTATTATTTACTAAGCACCACTTCCCGGCGTGTTTAAGCCCCAAAAAATTCAATTTAAATAAATGCTTTTATTCGCTAAACATGGGGAAGGGGTTTGATTCTGAGATGGGAGCAAAACAGAAAAGGGCAATTAATGTTTCACTGCAGGTGGGGCAGATGTAAAATGTGCAGAGAGATTTATGTACAGTTGGGAGGGGATGTAGTTAAATGACCGGCGGCCGCGATGCCGCTGGTCAAAATCCTGATGGCTAATGCCCAAAGGGGAATTTAAGATAAGCGTCGGCCTATCTTAATCCTGACGCTGGATCGAACGAGGTAAGTCCAGGGCGCCCTTACTGCGGGGGTGTGAGTGGGCTAGCTTTAGGCACCCCTAAGGTAGGGTTAGGGGGGGGGGGGGGCAAAAGTACTTAACTGCCCCAGTCGGGATCTTCATCCTGTCGGGCATCCGCAGCCGGTATTTGAACCGGCTAACCAGCCGTCGGCATTTCAATACCATTCCGTTGGGAGGGGATGTGTCCAAACTCAAATCTAAATTGCAGTGTACAAAATAAAGCTGATGAGCATTTTTTGGGCTACATGCAAAAATAATAAATGTATTTGCACCCCTTGTATTGCAACTTGGTTTGTTCCAGATACAAATTTTGGGCTTAAACTCGCTATGAACCAGTGGCTTTTACAAGCCGCTGCTTAGTAAATAATCCCCGCACATTGAGGAATGATCCTTTCACCTACTCGACGATGTCCAAAAACACTGTGCGATGATCAAAATTTTGATTTATCGGTCTATAAGACCTTCCAGTCTTCAGTAGCCCTCTGTCCTAGTTTCATGGCCCAGAGAAGCCTCTTTTTCATTGGTGAAGAACAGCAGCAAGTTCTTAGCCCATTACTTGATCCCTGAAAACTCTGAAATGTACATTTTCTCAGCTTTTGCTAACCTAACCTTCATTTTAACCTCTACCAGTTTACTTCTTTGTACCATTTCAGGTTAATCACTGGACTTTTGCTGAAATTTCAATAAAAACTGTAAAAATTGGGGTTTGTAAAACGTTTGACCGATAGTGTATGTATCCTCCATCATTTGTTATTTCTTTGGGTGAAAAAAACGTTTTTTTTTAGATTTTGCTTTAAATACTCCTTACTCATGGATGGTGTGACGATTGGCTGGGTACAAGATTGCACGGCATATGGAGGCTCACTGAGTGCACAAGCATCTCTGTATTAGGTTAAGTAGATGACACACACATATATTTGTGTTGGCCGCAGTGAGTCTACAGCTGCTGTGAGTTATCACATTTCAGTTTAATTAGTCAGAGTATTAGTATCGGTTTTGTAAATATGGTTGAAGCATTTTGGTGCCTCGATGCAATATTCTAAGTCACACCGACTATTTATATAAAACACTAGCAGCTGGTGTTCCAGAGTAAGAGGATGATGAACCAATGGCTTGACATTATTTGTGGTGCTGAGGCATTAGCAGGGATCCCGAGTGTCCGTCTGGCCACGGTACTAGGGAGTGGTGACCAAGCGAGGGTGTGTGGCGCCATCTTGGGTGTATTCAAACTGTATTAAAGATCAGAATAATCTGACAGATTACAGGACCGTCCCCTCAAAATGGGACTGACCTAACAAAATTGTGACGCTGTATGATCTCTGTAGCTGGACTCCATATTGGATGGGACTGTTGGGAGGTGCCCTGCGGGAAGTGAATGAAGGTTGAGGGTGGTCCAGAGCTTCAGAAGCACTAGACATTCCCCAAGGAACGTGGCACGCCCCACTGTAATCGGACAGTGTACCCTTTTCTTCGGCGTACTGTACACCATTTGCACAGGGACAGTGTTGGGAGGTTTGCTCTATACGTGTAGGTTATATTTGTTTTCCTGATACATAACCATATAAACAGTAAGGAGATCATGTAAGAGTGCAGTATATTTTGTATCCATGAAACAAATAAACCTCTTTAAACTGTTCCGTTACTTTGTTTCCAGTTATCATTGCTGGAAGGATTAAGGTAATGTTCCATTGTGGTAAATGTGTTTTAATAGGATGTTCACTCATCCCTCCGTAAAGTAATAATAATGCTATAATTCAGTGAAGGTGAATGTATCACACTGACACTATATTTATTAAGAACTGGAAACTTGTCTGAATTGTTTTCCATAACGTCTGAATTATTTATATCTCATACTAGTATTATGGACCCATTATTCACCGGGTGTCTATCTGTGGGGGACAGTGTTGCCAATCGCCCGCCCTCCTTTCTCTCTTTCACATTTTGATTTATCCCATCTGAGACTCCCGAAGCACCCCCTTCTCAGTCTCTCTCTTTACCCGTGTTCCCCCAGCTCTCTGTCCTCCTCTTCCCCCAGTCTCTTTCCTTTGTCTCTCAGTCCCCTCCTCAGTCCTTCACCTCCTCTTTTCTCTCTTCCCTTGCCATTTTTCCTAATTAAGTGCCAGCAGTGTGACAACAGATATGATTGATATATCGATGTTGGGGCCCGAGGTCTGTCCCCTATATTAGCCCTGAGGTGTCGCCAGCACGGAGAGACTCTGCAGGCTTGTTCTAGGCTTCCAGCCTGCAGGGTGTAGCTTTCAGAGCAGCTCAAGGTGGGTTCGGGATTAAGTTGTAAGAGGTGATGCCCCTCTATATCTCATACTGTCATATCCATGACCTGACCCTTCATATCTCATACTGTCATATCCATGATCTGACCCTTCATATCTCATACTGTCATATCCATGATCTGACCCTTCATATCTCATACTGTCATATCCATGATCTGACCCTTCATATCTCATACTGTCATATCCATGACCTGACCCTTCATATCTCATACTGTCATATCCGGGATCTGACGCTTCATATCTCATACTCTCATATCAATACGTGTGACCTGACCCTTCATATCTCATACTGTCATATCCATGACCTGACCCTTCATTTCTCATACCCGTGCGTGTGACCTGGCCCTTCATATCTTATACTGTCATATCCATGCGTGTGACCTGACCCTTTATATCTCATACTGTCATATCCATGCGTGTGACCTGACCCTTCATATCTCATACTGTCATATCCATGACCTGACCCTTCATATCTCATACTGTCATATCCATGACCTGACCCTTCATATCTCATACTGTCATATCCATGACCTGACCCTTCATATCTCATACTGTCATATCAATACGTGTGACCTGACCCTTCATTTCTCATACCCGTGCATGTGACCTGGCCCTTCATATCTTATACTGTCATATCCATGCGTGTGACCTGACCCTTTCTATCTCATACTGTCATATCCATGCGTGTGACCTGACCCTTCATATCTCATACTGTCATATCCATGACCTGACCCTTCATTTCTCATATCCGTGCGTGTGACCTGGCCCTTCATATCTTATACTGTCATATCCATGTGTGTGACCTGACCCTTTATATATCATACTGTCATATCCATGTGTGTGACCTGACCCTTTATATCTCATACTGTCATATCCATGTGTGTGACCTGACCCTTCATATCTCATACTGTCATATCCATGCGTGTGACCTGGCCCTTCATATCTTATACTGTCATATCCATGTGTGTGACCTGACCCTTTATATATCATACTGTCATATCCATGTGTGTGACCTGACCCTTTATATCTCATACTGTCATATCCATGTGTGTGACCTGACCCTTCATATCTCATTCTGTCATATCCATGCGTGTGACCTGGCCCTTCATATCTTATACTGTCATATCCATGCTTGTGACCTGACCCTTTATATATCATACTGTCATATCCTTGTGTGTGACCTGACCCTTTATATATCATACTGTCATATCCATGCGTGTGACGTGACCCTTTATATATCATATTCTCATATCCATACGTGTGACCTGACCCTTCATATCTCATACTGTCATATCCATGACCTGACCCTTCATATCTCATATCCATGTGTGTGACCTGACCCTTTATATATCATACTGTCATATCCATGTGTGTGACCTGACCCTTCATATCTCATACTGTCATATCCATGCGTGTGACCTGGCCCTTCATATCTTATACTGTCATATCCATGCGTGTGACCTGACCCTTTATATATCATACTGTCATATCCATGTGTGTGACCTGACCCTTTATATATCATACTGTCATATCCATGTGTGTGTGACCTGACCCTTTATAGCTCATACTGTCATATCCATGCGTGTGACCTGACCCTTCATATCTCATACTGTCATATCCATGCGTGTGACCTGGCCCTTCATATCTTATACTGTCATATCCATGCGTGTGACCTGACCCTTTATATATCATACTGTCATATCCATGCGTGTGACCTGACCCTTCATATCTCATACTGTCATATCCATGACCTGACCCTTCATATCTCATACCCGTGCATGTGACCTGGCCCTTCATATCTTATACTGTCATATCCATGTGTGTGACCTGACCCTTTATATATCATACTGTCATATCCATGCGTGTGACCTGACCCTTTCATATCTCATACTGTCATATCCATGACCTGACCCTTCATATCTCATACTGTCATATCCATGCGTGTGACCTGACCCTTCATATCTCATACTGTCATATCCGGGATCTGACTCTTCATATCTCATACTGTCATATCCATGACCTGACCCTTCATATCTCATACTGTCATATCCATGACCTGACTCTTCATATCTCATACTGTCATATCCATGACCTGACCCTTCATATCTCATACTGTCATATCCATGACCTGACCCTTCATATCTCATACTGTCATATCCATGCGTGTGACCTGACCCTTCATATCTCATACTGTCATATCCGGGATCTGACTCTTCATATCTCATACTGTCATATCCATGACCTGACCCTTCATATCTCATACTGTCATATCCATGACCTGACCCTTCATATCTCATACTGTCATATCCATGACCTGACCCTTCATATCTCATACTGTCATATCCATGCGTGTGACCTGACCCTTCATATCTCATACTGTCATATCCATGTGTGTGACATGACCCTTTATATATCATACTGTCATATCCATGTGTGTGACCTGACCCTTTATATATCATACTGTCATATCCATGTGTGTGACCTGACCCTTTATATATCATACTGTCATATCCATGTGTGTGACCTGACCCTTTATATATCATACTGTCATATCCATGCGTGTGACCTGACCCTTCATATCTCATACTGTCATATCCATGACCTGACCCTTCATATCTCATACTGTCATATCCATGACCTGACCCTTCATATCTCATACTGTCATATCCATGACCTGACCCTTCATATCTCATACTGTCATATCAATACGTGTGACCTGACCCTTCATTTCTCATACCCGTGCATGTGACCTGGCCCTTCATATCTTATACTGTCATATGCATGTGTGTGACCTGACCCTTTATATCTCATACTGTCATATCCATGTGTGTGACCTGACCCTTTATAGCTCATACTGTCATATCCATGCGTGTGACCTGACCCTTCATATATCATACTGTCATATCCATGCGTGTGACCTGACCCTTCATATCTCATACTGTCATATCCATGACCTGACTCTTCATATCTCATACTGTCATATCCATGACCTGACCCTTCATATCTAATACTGTCATATCCATGACCTGACCCTTCATATCTCATACTGTCATATCCATGACCTGACCCTTCATATCTCATACTGTCATATCCATGCGTGTGACCTGACCCTTCATATCTCATACTGTCATATCCATGTGTGTGACCTGACCCTTTATAGCTCATACTGTCATATCCATGCGTGTGACCTGACCCTTTATATCTCATACTGTCATATCCATGTGTGTGACCTGACCTGTTATAGCTCATTCTCTCATGACCTGACCCTTTGTATCTCATACTGTAATATCTATATGTGACCTGACCCTTCATACCTCATACTCTTATCGATGCGTGTGACCTGACCCATTATAGCTCATACTCTCATATCCATGCGTGTGACCTGACCCTTTATAGCTCACACTCTCATATCCATGTGTGTGACCTGGCCCTTCATATCTTATACTGTCATATCCATGTGTGTGACCTGGCCCTTCATATCTCATACTGTCATATCCATGCGTGTGACCTGGCCCTTCATATCTCATACTGTCCTATCCATGCGTGTGACCTGGCCCTTCATATCTCATACTGTCATATCCATGCGTGTGACCTGACCCTTTATAGCTCATACTCTCATATCCATGCGTGTGACCTGACCCTTTATAGCTCATACTCTCATATCCATGCGTGTGACCTGACCCTTTATAGCTCATACTGTCATATCCATGTGTGTGACTTGACCCTTTATAGCTCATACTGTCATATCCTTGCGTGTGACCTGACCCTTTATAGCTCATACTCTCATATCCTTGCGTGTGACCTGACCCTTTATAGCTCATACTGTCATATCCATGTGTGTGACCTGACCCTTCATATCTTATACTGTCATATCAATACGTGTGACCTGACCCTTCATTTCTCATACCCGTGCGTGTGACCTGGCCCTTTATATCTTATACTGTCATATCCATGTGTGTGACCTGGCCCTTCATATCTTATACTGTCATATACATGTGTGTGACCTGACCCTTTATATATCATACTGTCATATCCATGTGTGTGACCTGACCCTTTATATATCATACTGTCATATCCATGCGTGTGACCTGACCCTTTATATATCATATTGTCATATCCATGCGTGTGACCTGACCCTTCATATCTCATACTGTCATATCCGGGATCTGACCCTTTATATCTCATACTGTCATATCCATGACCTGACCCTTCATATCTCATACTGTCATATCCATGACCTGACCCTTCATATCTCATACTGTCATATCCATGACCTGACCCTTCATATCTCATACTGTCATATCCATGACCTGACCCTTCATATCTCATACTGTCATATCCATGTGTGTGACCTGACCCTTCATATCTCATACTGTCATATCCATGCGTGTGACCTGACCCTTTATATCTCATACTGTCATATCCATGCGTGTGACCTGACCCTTTATAGCTCATACTGTCATATCCATGTGTGTGACCTGACCCTTTATAGCTCATACTGTCATATCCATGTGTGTGACCTGACCCTTTATAGCTCATACTGTCATATCCATGCGTGTGACCTGACCCTTCATATCTCATACTGTCATATCCTTGCGTGTGACCTGACCCTTTATAGCTCATACTCTCATATCCTTGCGTGTGACCTGACCCTTTATAGCTCATACTGTCATATCCATGTGTGTGACCTGACCCTTCATATCTCATACTGTCATATCCATGTGTGTGACCTGACCCTTCATATCTCATACTGTCATATCCATGCGTGTGACCTGACCCTTTATATCTCATACTGTCATATCCATGTGTGACCTGACCCTTTATAGCTCATACTGTCATATCCATGTGTGTGACCTGACCCTTTATAGCTCATACTGTCATATCCATGTGTGTGACCTGACCCTTCATATCTCATACTGTCATATCCATGTGTGTGACCTGACCCTTCATATCTCATACTGTCATATCCATGCGTGTGACCTGACCCTTTATATCTCATACTGTCATATCCATGTGTGACCTGACCCTTTATAGCTCATACTGTCATATCCATGTGTGTGACCTGACCCTTTATAGCTCATACTGTCATATCCATGTGTGTGACCTGACCCTTTATAGCTCATACTGTCATATCCATGCGTGTGACCTGACCCTTCATATCTCATACTGTCATATCCATGTGTGTGACCTGACCCTTTATAGCTCATACTCTCATATCCGTGTGTGTGACCTGACCCTTCATATCTCATACTGTCATATCAATACGTGTGACCTGACCCTTCATTTCTCATACCCGTGCGTGTGACCTGGCCCTTTATATCTCATACTGTCATATCCATGTGTGACCTGACCCTTTATATATCATACTGTCATATCCATGCGTGTGACATGAGCCTTTATCCTGAATTCATTCAGCTGTTACAAGCACTAATCCCTTCTTTATAAGAGGAATGCAGGGACACGATATGGGAACACAATTGGCACTCTCTGCGGGGAAGAGATTGTGGGTAATGATATTACAGCTCTTCTAACAGAAGTTTATACAACCAGTGCCTGGCGTTTGTGCACAGACAGTATAGTAACGCAATCACATTGCAAGTCCTGGTTATCTTAATATTATTGTAAACAATGTTCTTAGTAGAATATAGACAGGTTGTCACTCAGAAGACTTTGATCACCAGACCTAGGACCTGATTCCGAGATTGACGATAATGCAGTCGCAACTGCTTATCTATTACGGATCGCATAGCCGAGCATAGGGATGCCCACTGCTGCCTTCTCATATCTGTCTGACGACATGCAACCGCGTCAACATCAGTAACATCGATGCACATCGGGCAGTCATGCAGCTTGTAAGTCAGGTCTGAGCTGCGTGCGGCTCTCCTGACACGCAGAGAGCTCTCATACCATGAAGGAGATGGCAATGGCTAATTTATGCACGCCCATGGAACGCATTTTGAAACTATCCGACACACCTACATTTTTCTTATCATATTGGGGTCTCTTAACGGTTCAGTCGTGGTTTGGCCGGATCATGGCCGGGTTTGGGCAGATGAGGTGTGGTCTTATTTTGCCCTGATATCACATGCCGAAATGTTGGGACATATGTGCACCTGCGTACAATACTTGTGTCTTGTAAATCGGTGTATTGTAGAACATGCACATTTTTATGACCTGTAAGTAGGTTTTATACACATTTGTCAATGCAATACAAAGCAGTATGTTGTAAAATGCAGGTGCGCATGCATCTTCCCTTTCATATAAGTCATGGCCATCTATATGCACAGACTTACGTTAAATCTGCATTTTTGTTGTACAAGGGGAGTACAAGGGCTGTCTTCCTGGCTTGTGGTGATGTTTAGCATTCTACAATTCCCGCACCTTCCCGTAATGTCTAGCTGTGCTGCGGCCAGACCGCACCTTCCCGTAATGTCTAGCTTGTGCTGCGGCCAGACCGCACCTTCCCGTAATGTCTAGCTTGTGCTGCGGCCAGACCGCACCTTCCCTAATGTCTAGCTTGTGCTGCGGCCAGACCGCACCTTCCCTAATGTCTAGCTTGTGCTGCGGCCAGACCGCACCTTCCCGTAATGTCTAGCTTGTGCTGCGGCCAGACCACACCTTCCTGTAATGTCTAGCTTGTGCTGCGGCCAGACCGCACCTTCCCGTAATGTCTAGCTTGTGCTGCGGCCAGACCGCACCTTCCCTAATGTCTAGCTTGTGCTGCGGCCAGACCGCACCTTCCTGTAATGTCTAGCTTGTGCTGCGGCCAGACCGCACCTTCCCGTAATGTCTATTGCGGGCTGCGGCCAGACGTTGGCGTGGTTTAGCGGCTTCATGTATTGCAGTGTCGCGGGAACTATATGAAGACGTAACTGCGCTGTCTGGGGGCTGTTAGACTTCTCGATCTTGTGTGAGACGTCTCAAAGTTATTGAACATCTCGGGGACAGGCGAATCGAAAGAGGAAACGTCTAAAACATAAATATGACACTGTCATGTAGTAGCATGGTTTTTTATGCAGCATGCTAAAATGTGTTTAGCTCACCTATCTTTATCTGAAAATCCTTCCTCGGCTAATGGTAGAATGCCAGATGCTGTAGTTATTCCATACCGCGTATATGGACTATATAGAGGTGTATAATTTCTTGAAACTCACCCCTTTAATATGTTCTGTATAGCCCCTAAGTGTAATCATAGTTTATTCAGACCGTCTAGATTAGAACCTCAGATTTAAGCTCTCACAATAGCCAAATTAAGGAGCAAGTAAATCTGCTATTGGTGCTTAATACTATGTAAAGTTGGTGTATACGATGAATAAGGCCACATTTCCACTGGCCTTTTTTTAATCAAGAAACTCAAGCGCCTATGTCAGTGAAACTGTACGTCGTACACAAGAGCATGTCTGACAAGCTGTTTTCATGTTGTGGTCTTTCCTGCGTTTGGAAGGTGACCTGTCTTTCCACAATGCTTTCAACTGCGGTAAATGCAAATGGATAGTGCAAGTGGTGTTCCGAAAACTTAAATTGCAACTGCGCCACTTTCGAACGGTTGTAACATTGCGAGTATGGGGCCATTGAAAAGTGTCCCCTTCCAGACTTGTTTTCAATGTGTGTGAGTTCATTGTTAGAAATTTGTTTATACGTCCTTCTGTTCGGCAAGAGGTACTTCCTATTAAGTTGCCCATACATTAGGTGGCGGATTGGTGAATGGTAGCAAGTACATATTCTTTGTGGTCAAACACATTAGTGTATGATGTATGAGAGATTTTCTACAGGGGCTCTTGAAGACTAGATTATCTTACCCCCACATCTTGCAGTTTTAAGAAATGATTGTTTTGTATGTGTTCAACTAAAAAAAAAACCTCTCCGGGAGCGAGGCTTCTATAGGGACTTGTTGCAGTAGTGATCACCATCACTATTATTTTACTGCCGGCTTTGACCCTGCGCGTGTGCAGAACAAAACTGCGTTAGGACGGTGCTTAGGAGCGCGGCTGCTCCCAGACCACAGAGCCCTATGAGGATAATGAAGACCGTGGTCTGTAGCATTCATTAGACAATTCCAGGCAATATCTCTAATATCTCCTGCGTTAAATATTACGTCAATTGCTCCTATACCATGTAGAAACAGTTGTTGTCGCATGGGTTTAGCTCTTATAAATAGCTCCTTTAGTGCCTTATTGCGCTATTACTTCAACATTTTGGGGATGATTACGAGTTGGGAGTAAAGAAAAAAAAATAGCACGTAAGTTTGCACCTGGACAACCCATGGGCCTGATGGTTTACGTACATCTCCAACGCCGCAGTCTGATTGACAGGCTGCGGCCATTTGGGGGCGGTGACAGGCAGCATTGCAGAAAACAGGGGTTTGCCCCTGTTTTCTGAGGGTGCTGAAGCCAGTGACTGCGTCCTTGGAAGCAGTTTCACTGGCTTCAGCAGCGTGAATGCCCCGGTCATCCTAAATAATCTGAGGGTTACTCAGATGCTTGTGCTCCGTTGCAGCCCTCTGTTACAATGCAAGGGGTGCAGATAACTTTTTTTGGGCTGGGGGTTTGCATGCAGGTTAAATATTGGCTGCTTTGTATGTAGCCCACTATTTATTTTATTGCAACAGGGCTGGACCCAGGTGCAAAGTTAGTGGCTCATCTAGCCTTACTTCAGGAGCTTGCTTTCTTTATGTATATGGATGAGATGTCCCTACTGCGTACATTGCTTTGTGCTGTGAGCCAGATCGGCATTGGGGAGAGCTCTGCAGTAATGTTATTCTACACGGAAGCTTCCTGCGAGGCACACGCGTACTGACGACAGATCTGCAATGTCACGTTCCTGTGATGACCTCCATTTACAGTTGGACAAATAAGCCTATGTCAGATCTCTCATTGTAGTAGGATTTCCTGTATTGGTGTTTGGATTATATTGGGGATAGTAAGCTCAGCCACTGTCCCTGGGGATATTATACAAGTATGATGCAGAGAGCTTTGGGTACCGCATAGATTTACCGCACAGGTCATTAGGATGGAAGTGTTCTATGGCGGGGACTTGAGTATGGAGGGATTCTGGTTTTGTCTGGATGGCAAATGGTTCATGTAAGAATTTGATGGACAGTGTTATTATTATTGTCTTTTACATAATAACCGTGTTACTTGACATAAGTGCAATACTGGTTAAATTGGCCTTTCTAGGAACTACACACAATAAAATGATGTGAACACAGGACAAGTGTAGGGCAACTCACTATCTTGCAGGGCCAGCAGTGGTCCGTCACAGGGAGGCTGTATTGTACTGAGGCCCTGATTCAGAGCCGGTCACTCTGACAGAGCGCTCGCTCTGAATCAGGGCCGGGCTATTTTTTATTTTTTTTTTAGAACGGCCTGCTGGTCTCTCGCATAGCTGTGGGTGACCACCCACAGCTATAGCGAGCGGCCAGGAAGATGGTCGCGATGGTCAAGACCATCGCGACCATCGGGCTTGCGACGAGACCCTTGTGGGTAGGGTCTCGTTGCTGCAAGCCCCAGAGAGATTTCGGCTCTAACAGAGCCGAAATCTCTCCCACTGACATCACTCGTGATGTCAGTGGGGCCGCCCCCAAACGGAGGCGTTCACATGGGAACGCCTCCGTTTGGGCAGCCACTCCCCCGGCCCGCCCACCAAAGGGGGCGTGCTGTCACTCAACATCGACAGCACGCCCCCTTTGCGAGACCCGGAGCGACGGGTTGCCCGTCGCTATCCGGGTCTCGCGCATGCGCACTGGCCCACCATCGACCCGGTTGCGAGCACACAGCGCTTGCGACCAGGTCTGAATCAGGCCCTCAGTGAGCCTGTACACATGGGAAGGGCGAGCACTCTGTATCAGAGTCACTGATTCCTCCTGGGGAGAGATGTATCATGTAGTGAAAAGAGGGGAGAAGTGGAAAATTTGCCTATAGTAACCAATCAGCTTCTGCCTAATATTTTATAGACTATATGCCTCAAAGCTGATTGGTTGCTATTGGCCACTCCATTGCCTGGCTTGATACATCTCCTCCCCAGAGACGAAAGGCAAAAGAGCACAGGTGGCATGGATAGTGCTAATGGAGAACAAGTGGAGACAAGGCCCACGGGTGTGCTGAGTGCACGTATGAAGACTGATAGAAAGTCTTACTTGGCGAGGGAGTGAGTTCTAGAGGAGGGGGGCAGAGTTGGATGAGTCTTGGAGGCGTTCGTGTAAATAGTTTTTCATGGGTGGAGGTTGAGCGACAGTCAGTGGGGGCATAGACAGGATTGACATGTAAATGGGAATTCCAGTTTGTACCTAAGCCATTCCCCCCAGCAGGTTGTACTAAGATACAAATTGCCCAATCCGCTTGGACCCGAAACTTCATCAGCCTTAACTAACATTCTAAAGGCCTGGAGGCCTGGCAGATAACATGCAATGTGGTGGGTGGGCATTTGTTAAGGGCAGGCGTGACCCACAATATTCTGCCTGTTAGAACAAAGGGGATCTTAATTAAAATATATATATTTTTTTAACCTAAGGACTACATAATCATGATTTATATAATGGATAATGTACCACCTGCTGTACATTATAAGGCACCAAAGAGTCTAGTGACTTTTATAAAGTCACAGGTCATAGACCTCCGAGGTGACTTCTAATATCTGTAATCATTTAAGCTGGGTACGCACTAGACGATATGTCGTCCGATCCCGTGGGTTGGATCGACTCATCGGTCACATTGTCTAGTGTGTCCCCACTATGCGTGGTCCCGTGGGTTGTTCGTAAGGGTCGTTTCCTCAGCCTGCATGCACAGGAGATGGAGTAACCCAGCTGCTTACGCCAGCAAGGTAAATGGTGCTGGTGAACGATCTATCGGGCGGTCTTTCTACGAATCGTGCAGTGTGTACCGCCCCCACCCCGATATATCGTGCATCGGCACCATCAGGTGTCGCATTTGCGGGTTGCGAAGTGTGTACCCAGCCTAAGAGTAGGGACTGCACTATTCTTTATAATCAAGTAATGGTGTCAGAACTCAGATTATATAAGCAGTGACATCATAGCTTGCTGTTCATACAGATATTAGTTACAAGACTTTACACCCATGTTTGCATCACTTGTATATTTCTAAAAAAAAATATGAAAATTAACATAAACCCACTGCGATTAATATATATATATTTATATTTATTTATTTTTTTACAGCCTGTTAGTGGACATCACCGCTCTCACATGTATCAGACCTAAAGCGAAAAAAAAACAAAAACAAGAACTTCCCATAGCAACCAATCTGCTTCTAGCTATCATTTATCTAGCACAGTCTATAAAGTGGCAGAAGCTGATTGGTTGCAATTGCAACCTCCCCACTTTGTGTCTCTAGAAGGCTTAATACATCTCCCCCACAAGTCTCAAACTCGCAGTACTTCTGGCAGTGATCACTATAAGCTAGGTTGGGGCTCTGTAAATCTCATGGGCATGTACAGCCGTTGTCCCGCTGTACTATTATTAGTCGATCAGCCCCCCTCTTCCTGCTCTTAGCCTGATAATAAGCCCTGGGAAGGAAAGTTGTCAGTTCCTCTCTGCCCATATCTGCGGTACAGACTGTGGGGAAGTAAAATATAGATTGTCTCAATCAGTGGTCGCCAACCTTAATTGAGGTGTGAGCTACTTTACTAAAATGTAGAAAACATTTTTGGCTAATCACAGAAAAATTGAAGGTCATTTTTAAGGAAAATTAAAAAAAAAAAAGTTTCATAGAAAACAACAAAGCATTTAGTGGGTCATTCAGACCCGGTCGTTAGCGCCGATGCGCTTGGACCGGGTCGATGGCCCCCCACAGAGCATGGGCACGCCGGCGCCATCGTGCGCATGCGTGAGATCCGCTACGACCGACAGCGCCGGTCGTAGCGGGTCTCGATCCAAAGGGGGCGAGTTGTCGATGTTGATTGACAGCTCGCCCCGTTTGGAAGGCGGGCCGGGGGGGGTGGCAGCCCAAACGGGGGCGTTCCCATGGGAACTCCTACCGTTTGGGGGCCGCCCCACTGACATCACTAGTGATGTCATTGGAGAGCTTCCGGCTCAGACAGAGCCGAAAGCTCTCCGGGGGGTAACGACAAGGGAGACCCTACCCTAGGGTCTCGTCGTAAGCCCCGATGGTCGCGATGGTCTTGACCATCGCGACCATCACCTTAGGCGGTCGTAAGGCTGTGGGTGTTAACCCACAGCCTTACCACCGCAAAGGAGGACGTCTTGAAAATTCAAGACGTCCTCCCCTCATTCAGACCGACCGCACGCTCTGTGCGACCGGCTCTGAATGAGGTCCTTAGTTATTACAGTGATATTATTGTAGTTTGTAAATAAAATGTAAGCACAAGCACATTTCACTGTTAATTACCAGCTCGTTTCTGTATAGGAGGAGGGCTGCTGTGTGATATTCTGGCAGGGCTGGGTGTCATAGCGTAGACGCCGTGGATGGAACCACAGGGAAGCACAGCTGTAGCAATCACCTGAGGTGCCTCCCTGTTGCTCCTCCCGTGGTGTCAACGTCACTTCCGAGTTTACTCAGCAGTGCTGCAGTTAGGTGAGCTACCAAATGACATGACACCGCGCCGATTCACAAGTAAAACTTTATTGCGGCTTAGGTTGGAGTCTCGGAGCTAGGCGGAGAGGGAGTGCGGGAGGTAAGTGAGCAGTGACTCACGATGAGTCACTTCTAGTGTGTGGAGTTGGGCGGTAGAAGTGGACGTCTCGCTCTTAGGAGCGGGTCCCCGGCCGGGCCTGTCACTCACTATAGACGTGATAGTAGCGGGCGCCGGTGGTAATAGGAGCGGGCAGGCAGTCACACTTCTATTGTGTGGCAGCAGGGGTTAGTAGCGGACGGGCCCCCCTAGTGTCCGGGCCCAGGACTCCAGTCCCGGCAGTCCCCCCCGTGATGGCGGCCCTGCACCCGCACTCGCTCAGAGAAAATAAGCACACTGCATATCATTTTAATCAGCAGAAGCTGTTTGTGCTATGTATTCGAATTGTTGTGCGAATAAGACAGACTTGAAGGTAAAAAGACACACGAAAAGACGCGCAACGCTACCGAGACACACTGAGCTCCTGCGTTGTGTGTCGTGACTTGTAGTGCATAGAGGATAGATGTTTGTGGGCACATATGTATTCAATTGACCGCGCTGTAAACTCTCGACTCAAAGGATTCTTGCGGCCACGACAGAGTAGGGACAGAGCAGCAGAGAAGAGCCCTGCATCGGCACAGGTAAGTATAATAGGGGGCGTAGAGAGGGACGGGCTGAGGTGAAGTGGCACATCCCATTTCACTAGTTATCAATGCAGCAGAAATGCTCCAAGTGCCAACTTCAAAACTGATCTGGTGCACTCTGTGTCCTGTAACACAGCAGGACAGGACAGCTGCTCAGTAGAGATGCCTGGTTTGATGTGGCTGATTCTGGAAATTGGCAGAAGGTAAGAAGGTAAGCCCATGTTCTAAAAATGGGATGAATAATTCAAGAGTGAATAAGATTCAGGCCAATCACCTAGTGTGGAATGTAAAGGAGTCAATCAGCAAGCATTAACAAGTGTCACATGTCTATAGCATTCTATAAGAAAGGAGCGGGCACTCATTCTTCTTGTCCTATACGCTTGTGCCCGCTCAGTGCGACTATTACTAGCATACTAACTGTACGCACTGTGGGCCTGATTCAGATTTGGGAATAGAGCAAGAAAGAGCAAGTAACTGGGCACCTTGGTAAAACCATGCTGTACTGCAGAAATAGTGAATACATTACCAATGTTTTTATTTTTTTTTATTTTTAGACAACACAATGAGCTATACAGCAAAAAAATGTATATCATAAATCCAATCTGTCTCCTCCTGTATAACCCCTTTGGTGTGGTCAAGTAGGATTTGTTGCTCGTGTATATATAAAAACATCGAGTCCCTGCTCGCCGTCCACCACCAATGATTAATAGACCCCTAAGAGTGGTGTCAGAAGATCAAAGCGCCTGTCTGACATTTTCTAGCTGGAAAATTGCTACAACGCAAAGTGCTCATCTGACACCATCCGAGGAGGATGAAATGTTGATGAATAAATGATAATACATGATCAGCAGTGTAAACCTCAGACTTATAGATACAAGCTGGCTAGGGTTTAAACGGCAGCAGATGTTCTACAACTGGTTATTATTAAGCCACTGCTTAATACGTAACTTTGTAAAAGTTATTTAATGTGCATTGCTTATAACGGCGCTGTATGTACTAAATGAACTAGTGCAAAAAATGCCACTCACTGCAAAAATCTAATGTTTTTCTTTCTGTATGCATTAACGGACGGCATCCCGTTCACCCCCTGTGGAATGTTTTTCTTTTTCTTGTGATAAAGACGGAACAATCCATTATCTCTGGGTTTTATCTAATTTATTCCATTCACCATTCATCAGCTACCCACTTATCAGAGGGTAAGAAAGAAATAACAATAATGCAAGCTCAAATGGTTAGAAAAATATCATTGTTCCCCATTTCGCTTCCATTTAAAACGGTCACTTCTCTATTTTATCCTTTTTAGTGGTTATTAATCAGGTAAAAATCCTTCCTGCTGCGGCCGCTGAGAGCTGGAACGCGGTCTCCTATCTGGGACCGGTCTCATTACGTGTAAAAGCCTCTGAGCATTGAATAGTTTATCATTTTCAATCAGCTTCCTGACTCTCCTTGGCAGCCGGTCAGATTTGCTGTATGTAAAACATAAATAAGAATGAAACAAGTCCTACATACAAGGAGTAGACCGTGCTCCAGAGATTAGGAGAGCGCAACAGGACCCGAGGCCGAGCGGAGATGACCAATTTTTTTTCTATTATTACAGATGTGCGCACTCCTCATACATCTAGCCTCGGACTAAACTTTGGGGGTCAATCCTATTAGGTGCGAATTGCGAGTAGCGAGTTTGTTTCTTGAAACTCGCACACTTCGCAGCGAAGCGCGCTCCCGAGAATTCTCCAATCCAATTAAAAATGCCTGTTCGCAATACTCGCAGCGGAGTGATGCGAATTGACTGCCAAATGAGATTTGCAAGAAATGAATGAAAATGTGAGGGGGACTCCATCCTGGAACCCCCAAAATGGATAATTTTGTTAGCAGGACGGTGTTGAAGACTGTTTGTGGGCATTAGGAAGTTACTGTAGGTTTTTAAATGGTGTCAAAAGACTGATTTGTGTTTTTATTTTTTTTAAAATTCAATAAAATTATAAATAAACAAACTTTTTTTTTTCATTTAATCTCAAACGAATTAAATGAAAAATTAAAAAAAAAAAGTAGGAAAAAGGGTGATTTTGGGGTAGTTTGAGGGGACCTTGAAAAATTGAAAAAAAAAATAATTGCTTTCAGCATTTTTTTTTTTTTTCAACTAAAAAAATATTGTAATTAAATTTGGTGTGCCTAAACTATGAAAAAGTTGATTTTGGGATAATTTGATTTTTTTTTTTAACCCCAAAAAATAACATGTAATTATTGGACTAATTAAGTGAATTGGAAACTTCCAGTTGCCTATTTAGTCATTAGGGGGAGGGGGGTGTCCAAGGGGTTCAGCAGTGTCCCCCACATTTTGACCTTGAAATAAAGATTTTCCTTTCCATCTCTCACCCTTGAGTGTAAAGCTGCTAATTCAGTCTGACTGATTAGTGCGAGTTACTAATTGGATTGCAAAATGAATTCGCTATGCGAATTCGAAGTGAAAATAGGCACTCGCACCTCGCCATTCGCACCTAAGAGGTTTGACCCCTTTGTGTGAGGCTACGGTGCTAATAAGACGCTTAAATTATAAATAGCGATATAGGGCCTGATTCTGAATTTGGACGCAGCTGCGCATGAGTCGGAGTGCGATTGAGGAGCATCGGAAATGCTTCTAAAATGTATTGGGCGTTCCTGTGCAGTCATAGGGAGGTGGCTTAGCGCTCGCACGGAGATGGTCTGTCCGATGGCCGTGTCGTTGTTACAGTTTGCGCACAGAGACGCAGAATCATTCACGCAGGAGGCCATACACCGATGGAGAATCTGCAACAAGCGCTAGTTGAGTGTATACGCACTCAGTCCCTGCACAACCCAGACGCACTGATGTGCACCAGGGAAGAGCTTGTAGCGGCACTGGCATAAAGTCGCAGAATCAATGCCAGCAAAGCCGCGCACACGGACGCTGCAGTGTCCGATTGCGAATCAGGCCCATGTTTACTCTACTGACCGACCAAAAGAAAAGCGCAGTCTGTCCCCATAAAAAACAATAATACATTTATTTGCATGGACTAATAATGTAATGCTCGGAGCGGTTAATATACCAATTAAAGCTACAAGTCGGGGCGGATCATCTCCTTTACGCCTTGCAGAAAATTTTAAGTCCGGAAACGGTTAACCAGTCCTCGGTCACAAGCCTTCCCTGTGATCCTGATTGTCTGCATGTGGAATGTTTGGGAAACAAATGAAGGAAAATAAGTGGAAATGAAGGCTTCTCGAGGAAACGTTCCCTTTGATTACTGTATAATTGCTAACAATAGGCCAGGGGAACAGGCAGCCCCCGCACGGGTTATTGTGTGTGACCGCAAACGTAGGGCTGAAGCAAAACTCCAAACTTTTACTCTAAACAAGTCTGAAGCCTCCTGAGTCCCTCCCAGTATGTGTTTACATCTGCAGCCCTATTTATTCTTACAGTAGGGTTTCTGGATGAAAATGAAGTTAAGGGACTTGTTGTGATCCGTACCGTGAGATTCCACAGCTCTGGCTGAGGCCTGACAAAGCGCCAGCTCCATAGTCCTGTCATCTCGTAGGCCGGAGCCTCTTGTTCCGAGGTCTCTTTGAAGTGTTGTCGGCTGTTAGGGCTGCTAATTGCTAATACGGCTTCGCTATCTGTCACGTATCGTGGCGTGCTGACAGGGCGCTGCAGCTGTGCGCTCACACTGCGTTTGATGATAAGTAGAAGGCCCTCTGAAGACCTGATTTAAAACCCAATCTAAATTGAAAGCAATCGCTTCCTTTGCTGTTTCGGCCGCCAAGCCATAATTTCATGTAGGGAAGAAGATTGTATTAACTCTGGACTGGCGTCAAGTTGTGTGAATTGGTTACACTCAAAGTCAGGAGTTATTCTTACAGAAACCTGGTATAAAATATGCTGCATATTCTGTATTACATTTTATTTATGTTATAGCTTCATTTCTATGTTTAACATTCACTTACAGATGTGTCGTCATACACTTTTGCGTCTTAGGGCCGTATTCAATTTGAGGCGAAAAGTCCAGCAATGGACTTTTCGCCATCATTGGAGGTTCTGCAGGCGAAAAAGTATCGCGCGAGTCCCCGCTTATCCCGGTATTCAATTCCAAATCGGCGAAAACAGGACCCGGCAAAACTGAAATCGGCGAAAAGTGCTGTCAGATTTGGGGAAATCGGCCTGACACCCCAAAAAGATGCACTGAAATGGGGGTTCACTATGGGTACCCCCGAATAGCCCTGCTAAAGGTATTTGGGGGTTTTAAATGGTCTCAATAGGTGCTATTTAGCGTCTGTCAGCAAGTGGTGAAGAATAGCATTTAGCAATTTTTTTGGGGGAAAATACGTATTCCCGTCAAATTTTATTTATTTTTTTTTGCGTTTTTTGATGCAATTAGCATCAAGGGGGTGTAAAAAGGGTTTAGGGGGGTTGCAGCAGTTTTGCACCCCAAAACCCCGACTTTGCACTTTTTTCCGCCGGGTTTCCATTGCCGATACTTTTCCGCTGGTTACAAGGCACAAACTTTTCGCACCAGCGAAAAGTCGCCCAAATTGAACACGGACATAAATGGAATCGGCGAAAATTACGTCATCGGCGAAAAAGTATCGCTGAAACTGACTTTTCGCTCCAAATTGAATACGGCCCTTAGTCGCTTAGCAACTTAAAGAGCGATAAAGGCTCCAGGCTGCGACTTGATCCGCGCAGGAATTGGTTTTACACATGTACAAAGTCGTAGATGAGGAAAAGCCGTGGCAGATCACATCCGGAGCCCTTCTTACACAGATTTGAACTCAGACGCACACAGATGTACATATGTCGCAAGCCCAGTGGTCCGTGTACACATGCAGCGCACTTTTGTTGCTGCCAGTGGTTTTATTTATGCAAATAAGATGCTATTTTTGAGCGGAAAAGCCACACCAGGCGGCAGTGGCGAGCAGGACCTGGCACGCCATGATGGGGCTATTTGGCACAAATAAAGCTAGAACATAAAAGATCCCCTGCGTTGCGTTCCGTATTTAGCAAATCATTTTTGATTTGCCTGACTTTTCTTGATTAATGAAACAATACCCAAGAGAAGCTTATAATTGCAACAAAAATTTTCATATTTTTGCACGCATTGGCGCATGCCCTTTGAAAAATGCCTGTACACGGAGCTGTGTCTGCTCTCTATAGCAGGATCATGTTTGAATAGTCAGGTTGCTATAAGTGACGTCACTTGTGCTGGCGAAATGCTCCCCGTTGTTACTTTTGAAGTCAGAGACTGTTCATCGTAGTAACTTAATCCAGGATTTTTCCAGCGTAGAAAGCGAGAATGGATTCTGAGCGGTTCGCTTAGGAAAATGTTATTAAAGGCATTTTGTTTTTGCTCGCTTTGATCACTTCTGCAAGCAATTAACCTAATTGACTATTTTAATCTCCACTTTTCCAATGATCTGAGCAAGGGCACATGATTTGCTAAGTGTTTCCGGATGGAATCATTCCATAAGCATGTGTGTGAGGGGAATATCAGATAATCCCCAATAAACATGACAGACGCTTCGGAGATGGCTATATTAGTAGATGCGTCTATTGGAAAGATCAGCGATGCTTTCTTGCTAAGTAGTAGCACATTGGCAAAGTTCTGTTGTGTGTTTTTGTGTCATTTTGGTGGGCCTGGGTGCTCTTCTTGTTTGTATAGCACCATCTCCCAGGCTTAGGCAACTGCAGGACCCTGGAAGTAGTTAGCTGCTGTCCTGCACCTGCTTCAGTCTTGAGTTGAGACCCATTGAGTTAAGGTGTAAACCGTTGCAGGCCTGCTCTCCTAGGGAGCCACACCCGTAGGAATGACAAGACAACCTCTGAATAATGCCCTGTGGGAAATAACGGAGGGCAGGTGCGAATTGCCCCATCACAGCCCTACCCTCTCTGTTCAGTGCCACGTTTTGTGGCATTGGACAGTTATGCTTCTCAGTTCGACCAAACGCGGAGTTAGTGAGTGATGAAACCTGCACCTATGATGCTAGTGGTGAGCACAAAGTACCTTTCTGCCCCCTTAGCCACCTCCAAGCCCCCGTTCTTTGCCACGTGCACCAGTGCATAAACGAGATTCACTTTTGCAGAACGAGAGTTTTGAGATATAAGGAGGAGATGACTATATTTGGTCCCGGACCCACCTGGCCTTGAGAGAGAAGTTTGAAAAAAGTTGCATCTCAATATCCAGTTAATATGATTTAAGTTTAACACTAATTGTATTCTGTTTTGTGGTGGATAAACCAAATAAAATGCAACAAAAAAAAGAAATGTAACCGAACAGACTAAAATCAGTGAGGCTGAAGCCTGATCTAGAGCCAGAAGAAGACATGAAGACGGGAATCCCGAATATATTCCATTCTTAGAGGAGATAAATTATTTTTATTGTAACTGATCTGAGAAGCGAGGTTCATGCTCTGCTGATAAACTAACCAAGTCATTATGTTTTTCTGCTCCTAATGTGGACCCCGGTCTAGTTAATAGTTGCTGGACCCCATTGTACAGATGCGATGTACAGCAAAGTACAAATGACATTGTGGCTGATCGAGCCACAAAAGCGCGCACGCATTGTGCCATGCGATTCCCCACGGCTGCATACTCTACGGCGTGCACTGCGATCACACCATGCATTCCTATGGAGGCGCGGTCGTGTACGCAGAGTGCCAAAATGCAACTTTGTGTGATGGATCTCATTCATCAGAACTGTTAGGAGACTTTTACTCTCTGTGTAGACTCACTACAAGGTGGTTAGAAGTTCCTTTGAAAATGCAATTACAGAATTCCATCCCTCTCCAGTCAGTACTCCGACACGTCCTCAGGATATTTAGGGATGAGATAGTGAATGGAGAGATCTGAGATTGTTCATCACTCTCCAACGTCTTCTAAACTGAGGCCCGGTTACAAAGGGATTCTACGTTATGACATCAAAGACCAAGTTCCTGTATTCTTTTTCTACAGTTTGCTCTTTTCGTCTTTCTAAAAATAAAAAATCTTCCTCATATTCTTCTCTGTAAGGGAATATTCGTGACCTCGGTTTTTAACTTCCCATTCTGGTCTGTTTACAAAGTCTAGCATGAATATTCTGTGCCCTCAAACCTCCTCCACCCCCCGCCCGGTACATTTACCAGTTTTGTTTTACATTTTTGGCATTCTTAATTCTGAGACCCAGTCCTGTTCTCCGCTATCTCATGTCTTGTAAAAATACTGATCTAGTCCAGTCATCTCTGACTTCTGCCTGACTTGTTAGGTTACACTTCTCATATACATGTAGTAAATTATCGGGGACACGTTCCATACCTTCAGTTCTTGAACTCGTTTGTAACAACATGTGGAGGGACTTCACCGAAATGCATGAGGACAGTATTGAAAGGGTTAAACTCATCTATGTTCTTTTTTTTATCACATGACTGTTTAAGTGCGTTCAGTTTTTCACACTGTGATAAATTTACCTTCAGCACTTTATCTATATGACGTCTCTCAGCGCCTTTCCATTCGGGTTACTACTCTCCGCTGGGGCAATGACTGCGGTCTGGTTCCTTGTCGGTGGCAGCAGCTGGCCCCTGTCCACAGAGTCTGAAGGCCGCACTCTCTCTTCTCTTTGCACCTGTGCTTGATCTTCCAACACCTGAATTAAAGGAGAAAAGACACGGGTAAAATATTCATTGCAACCCCTGAGCGTTTAGCAGCATGGACTCCCTGCTTTTTCAAAGTGGGCAGCTCGTGGAGAGAAACTTGCGGTCAGGTTTTTTTCTCTCATACCAGCCTGGACCCCTTTAATCTGTCCTGGCACTTTTGCTGCGTTATGACAACAGCGACTCTGAAACTCTTAAGCAGTAATCTCATCTGTGCCCTGCCGGGAATTCCTCCTCAAACATATATCTTAAAATGATATTGTCCTATTCAGTATCCACTTAGCGATTTTTATGAACGATTGAATGATAACGATTGTTTGATCGTTCAATCGTTTGCTAAGTGTCTAAAACGACTAGTGATGCGCGTGCCCGCTGGTCGTTTAGACATCTATCATCTTTCCAACATGCTGGTCAACCTGATGATATCGTCAGGTTCAGCATGTTTCCAGATGATTGATGAGCCTGCACTGAACGACTGCTCATTCAGTGCAGGCTCATCACAGACTGACAAACGACTGAACGATTACAATGTCGTAATCGTGCAGTCGTTTTCAGATCTTGTAGTGGGTGTGTGCCTTTAGAAACACCAGGTGCAGCGTCACACGTGAGGGAATAACTAAATCGCTTTCTATTCTTTACTCTGAAATCATTTCCGTTTGATGGTTGTATATTCTCTTAAAAAATGGGTGATCCATTGCCTGGGGTTATGTATGTCCCAACAAATGTCCTTTATGTGGTTCCACTACACTGGAGCTGATCCAATATCAAGTGATGACAACAAGACTTTATTGAGGTGGTGAAATTATCGTGCGTCACGCTTTTTGAATCACCCCCAGTATGTGATGCCGCCTGGTGCATCCTTATTCGTCACCATCGAAATTTGCACCAGACCTCTGGCAGATGCAGTTTTTCTGTCCGACCATGGTCTCCTATGCCCGCGGCTGTTCATCTGCGTACCCAGCCGCAACACTCCCATTGAACGCCCCATTTCTTGTGTGCATTACTACCCACCGCCCAGGAACGCTCTGAACTTTTCCACAATATCTCCTATACCGCATGTCTGGATCTCGGCAGCGGCTTTGTGCGTATACACCCTGCGTCCTACAATATTTTAGGGACTTACGTGCATGCGCAGTTGCAAAAAAAATCGCTCAACTACATGAATTATGGCATTGTGTGCGTGCCTCAATCAACCTTAATCAAGTGTTTTAGGATCTATTGAAAACTCTTTTATTACTTCCTTGGCACAAAGGTATTTCCTTTTTACTATTTAAATGTCGCATTTCAGGCTGACGGCCTCTATCGGGGGTATTGGTGTACGTAGCATTCCGGCTGTCGTGTAACCCTCTCTACAAAATGTTCTATTATAGATCTTTTCGGAAGTTGATGAGGCAGAACGTAGATTTATATACTGTGTGAGCCGTGTACAGATCTGTCGTCCTGGCGCCGGTAGCGTCACCTGCAGCTGCCAGCAGACCGGATGACGATAAATAATGTGAAGTCTGCTCAAGCTTACTTGGAATTCCAAAGTCCAAAAGATTTATTAGCAATAAAGAGTACCACCCCCTTACACTACGCATGCGCTGCTGTCACAGCACAAGGCTTCAATCCTGAATGCACTGACTTCCAACAGTCACTGCAGTACAATTTATAAGGTCACATTCAAATAGTCCTTATGGAATACAATCATTGGGTACAGGTGTATATGTGCGGTGGCGCCGCCGCACATATAAAGGTATCTCCCCTGTCCCACTCTACGGACATCCGGACTGCACCACTTCATGTAATGTTCCCACTGCACTGTCATATGATATCAGTGGGGTGAGGTGTGTTTATTGCAGAGCCCGGCGCTGTCCTGTTCTTTTCCTTTCACTTTCATGGTGCTTTATGCCATTTGTTATTCCTATCAGCTGGCTATAATTTTCATGTTACAAGGATGGTAGTGTTATTTGACGTGTATTCACTGTCCCTCTCTGGATATTCTCACCTTTCCAGTGGTCCACTAGATCAAGCCACATTTATATCATCTGGCTCCAGGTGGACACTAACGGGTGACAGCATATACATACCATCTTTTCTATTTTCATACCCTCATGGTATATGTGGTGGGTCCGCTCATATCCCATTCAATACCTGTGTAAATGGGATACAGAAGCCACCTAGCCCCTTACCTTAAGTGAGTGGTATCTTGATTGTATTATCACTACTCACACATCACCCTGTCACCAACACTGGTTTAACCACTCATATAGTGAGAAATACCAGACTGTTTTTGAATATATTTTGATTGCATTTCATTACGGAGTCACTCATTTTTTTCCCATGATGATATGTGTTGTGATGATATGTGGTGACTTACATTTGTATACCGATACCTAGTATATTATTGCGGATATTTATATAGTGCCCTGATAATTATTGTACTTATATGGCACTTTTATTTTCAATTTCATGAATTGATACGGCGGATAATAGGTTCATTTCTTTACTTCAGAAACTTTTCTGTTCATTTGTTATATATTGCTTCTTATATGTTCACCTATTGTATTTATTTATATCTCTCTGCCTCAATAGCAGAGATTTCACATACTTTTTTCATGGTATTTATAGGCTATTATGCTTTATGTACCAGATTTTGAGAGACAAGATGGTCATTGATACCCTCTTATAGATATTCAGCTTTAGCATTGTTATTTGTTGTCTAGTCCTGTTAGTCCTTTTTACTATTATATACTTATTAAAAGTTAAGTTTTAGATTACTTAGACAGATACTGTGCCCCAGCCAAAGAGAGTTCTTTTCTTTTCTTTTCCTGTATTATATTTCACTCTCATGGGTGCACCTCCTCAGTGCTATTACTACCTGGGATATAATCCCGTTATTGAATTATAGTGGAGTTTTTTCTGTCTCAAGTTTCTGTTCATACAGTGTTTTGGTACCTGTGCTTAGGGCTTCCTAGTACCCCTTTCCCTCATATATATAATTATATATGGCTAAATCTATTCACATTTCTTTCCTTACTAGAACCAATTTAAATATTTCAAAATATACATAAATTTATTTACCCTCCACCAATAAATACTAATCTTCTAAATGATGTTTGCTTACTTCAAATCACTATTAAGCGTACATAGATCTTTTTCCTCTTCAGTTCTGGGCTCATAATATTTACAAACCCTCCATAGTGTTTCAAAATCCCAAAGTATAATCAGATCTATTTACTATACTAAAACTGAACAATGCGTTAATTTGGACTGAATTTTCTATCAATTTCTCCTTTGATTCCACACCTTCAGCACCACCACCAAACCCATTCTCCATCACTTTATTACCTTTGCAAAAATAGATTGTCCTGTGGAAAAAACAAAAATTGGGAAAAGAGAGAGGGAAAATTAAAATAGGAGACACAAAGTCCGAAAGAACTGTGGTCTTCAATGCTGTAGAAGTAGATCTTTTTTTGTTGGTGTTTAATGGCAATTGTCTCTCTAAGTCTCATGGAATCGATTCTCGAGTGACGGTGTAACAGGTTCAGTCTCTGCTTGGTCTGGAATCTTCTCAGTATTACTGACTTTCTTGCAGTGGGTGGCGTGTATCCAAGTATCTCTTTCGGCTACCTTCAAGGCTGTAGTGCTGGTCATCAAAACCTGGTACGGTCCTTCACACCTGTCTACTAAACAACCTGAACATAAGAAGTTTCGGATCATAACATATTCTCCAGGCTCAATCTCATGGCATTTTGCTTATGGCCTCCCAGGGGACAATAATTTCAAATTATTTCTGTTGCTTCCTCAAGTGTTTACTCATTTTTATGAGGTACTGAACAGTCTCTTCATTGTTGCATTTTAAATTTTCTTGAGAATCTATCATCACATGGGGTTGTTAACCTGTCACCTTTTGAGATATTTTCTGGTAAAGAGGTGGTTTTGGGGTGGTCCTGATGCTGTGCAAGACTAGTGGCAATGCTTCTGGCCACGCTAACCCAGTTTCAAACATCACTTTGCTCAGTTTGTCCTTAATAGTCCCATTGACTCTCTCCCCACCCGTCCACTAGCCTTGGGCCTATGGGGAGTGTGCAACCTGCTACCAATACCCCTGCGTTCTGGAAAACTTCACCAGTAAAATGAGTACCTCAATCCCTTTGGGAATACCAAATCTACACACAAATTCCTGAACAATTTTCTTAGCAGTAAAAGCAGCAGTATTAGAGGCAGCTTAACAGGCTTCTATCCATTTAGAGAAAATGTCAATACAAACTAATACATGGCAATTTCAACTAATACATACTGTACTTTAAATACCTGCAGGGTGGTAATTGGATGAAGTTGATTTGTATTACCTGAAAAGGTCCGTCTGTAGGAGAAATATGGGATGGCTCTGTATTGTCTTCCCAGTGTTCTTTCTCAAGCAAGTAAGACAGAACTTTGCTCTCTTAACAGCCTGTGAAGAGAATCCTGGTGCCTTCTTTACCCAGATGAGTCAGACCATGTGCTGCCTCTGGTAGGCTTGGAAGATATGTCTTGGGGCTACTGGCCTACCTTGTCCATCCTTGCAGAGTCCCAAGGACTCCTGACCACATTCCTTTGCCTTCCAGATGGCCTTTTCCTGCTGGGAACACACATCTTGCATTTCAATTAGTTTCTATACACTTAGAACTTCAAACATCATTATCTTAGTAACACTTGTTTTTACAGGTAGGCCTGCTGCCCACTTTGTGGCTTCATCTGCCCTACTGTTGCCAAGTGATACTGGGTATCTGTCATATGTGCATATATGGGCAGCACAGACTGTGTAATGGTTAGCATTACTGCCTCACAGAGCTGAGGTCAGGGGATCGATTCCCACCAAGGCCCTACCTGTGTGGAGTTTGTATATTCTGCCTGTGCTTGTGTAGGTTTCCTCCCACACTCCAAAAATATACTGGTAGGTTAATTGGCTCCAAACACAAATTAACCCTAGTGTGTATGTGTGTGCGCATGTGATAGGGAACATAGGCCCTGATTCAGAGCCGGACGCTCTGACCAGAGCGCTCGCTCTGAATCAGGGCCCACCTCCATTAATATGGAGCGTCCTCCTGGACGCTCGTATAGCTGTGGGTCACCACCCACAGCATATACGAGCGTGCAAAATGATGGTCGCGATGGTCTTGACCATCGCGACCATCGAAACTGTGAGCAAAAGCCTGTGGTTGGGTTTTTCAACCGCAAGGCCAGGAGTGATTTTGGCTCTATCAGAGCCAAAATCACTCCCACTGACATCACTAGTGATGTCAGTGGGGCCGGCTTCTGACGGTAGGCGTTCCCTTGGGAACGCCTCCGTCAGGCAGGCACGCCCTCGGCACGCCCACCAAAGGGGGCGTGCTGTCAGTCACCATCGACAGCACGCCCCCTTTGATGAGACACTCCGAGCGAAGGAAAGTCCTTCGCTCGTCGGGTCTCGCGTATGCGCACGACAGAGGTCCCTCCGTCGTGCGCATGCGCAGTGGGGACCATCGACCCACTTGCGAGCGGACAGCCGCTCGCGAGTGGGTCTGAATGAGGGCCATAGATTGTAGGCTCCACTGGGGCAGGGACTGATGTGAATGGGCAAATACTCTCTGTAAAGCGCTGCGGAATATGTGTGTGCTATATAAATAACTGGTGGTAATAATGTGTGTGCTTTATACTTAATGACTGCCATCTCTCCTGGTAGTTGTAAGGCTGTCAAACGCCTTTGTATATGTCGTGCCTGTGCCACTGGTTTGCCTGCTGCTGTCATAAGCATAAAACATGATTCTTTTCGGTCATATGAAATCAAACTGCTATAAATGTTCCATGCAATCATGCGTATCTTTGTAACTGCTAATCCAAGATATCTAACTTTAACAGACCGTAACGCGTTGTCATGGTGATGTCATTGGAGCGTTGTACCTTAGTGAATGTTTAGAACACTGTTGGGCAGCAGAGACTCGGAGGGCCACCAGTTGCCCATCATTTTGGATGTAGCCTCCTTTAATCAAAGATTTCTGCATAATGTAAGTTCTTTCTATACCTACAGCCGCAGGCTACAGATAGATCACATGTGTCTTCTCTGTCCCCCGTTTCTGGGTGCCCCTGGTTGCATGCAACGATCTGTATAAGTTGTTTTTACCTGGTGTGTATAACCTCAAATTCAGTGGCAAGTGTAGTGAAAATATATATTATGTGTCTGATGATGTCTGAAAGGGAAATAAAATTCTGTAAGTTTGTACCGAGACAGACTTTTAACTATTTCAAAAGCCTACCCTGGTGACGGCACAGAACATGTTATCGCTTATTAAATACAAATTTCTATTGTCTGGGACCCAATAATATTATAAAACTACACTATTTGTGCTGAAGGATGATGCCCCCTCCTGTTGCTGACATGCTGTCCAAAAATAAGTTTTTTGTTTTTTTTTTCCTTTTCAATATTTTGAACAAACTGTCCTAATCCATGCAACTAGCAGCTTTAGTTCCTGACTTAAAAAAAATATTTTTTGGTTGTAATCTGTTCAGCATGTCACTCTATTCATGGCTGTATCCACCAGCATCCGCTTACTGGCTCTCCTCCAGGAGATTCGGTCTGGGCCCCTGAATCCCGCTGTTTTGGGTGAGGTACGCGCATAGAAGTATTAAACTTTATAATTAATGCAAATCCAATATACTGGCGTCTAAATGGTGCAATAAGCTTCTGACTTAGTGGAACTTAATGGGTTTCATTGTGCCTGCTCGTTACATGTGGGTTATGTTTTAGTTTTCTTATGAATGGAAAACTTAAAATGAGATCGCTCATTGATTGCATCATGCAAAATACACATGTAGTTGATTGATTGAATGTACGGGAAAGGGGCTACGAGACCAGAGCCCAGGAAAACCCTTCCCCCCCCCCCCCCTTACCATATCATGACGTACAAAATAATGATAAAGATATTCCTTTGAAAACATCAGAATAGGAGGAAAGGAACTAAAAAAAGAATAATCAGTTGTGTCCAGTTATTGGCTCATTGAAGCCCATCCATATACCCTTGGATATGAAACCTCCTTTCATAGACATTTATAAAGCCCCCAAATAGGGACCTTCAGTAATGAAGCCCCCATCCTTGGACACTTTGTTATGAAGCCCCCATTCTCAGTCCACTTTGTTTATGAAGCCCCCGTCCATGGACCCTTGTTTATGAAGCCCCCGTCCATGGACCCTTGTTTATGAAGCCCCCGTCCATGGACCCTTGTTCATGATGCCCCCATCTATGTCCCTTGTTTATGAAGCCCCCGTCCATGGACCCTTGTTTATGAAGCCCCCGTACATGGACCCTTGTTTATGAAGCCCCAAGCCATGGACCCTTGTTTATAAAGCCCCATTTATAGAGCTTTGTTTGTGAAGCACCCATCCATGGATACTTGGTTATGAAGCCCCCATCCTTGGACTCTTGGTTAAGAACCCTTATTATAAAAATGAATTTGTATTCAAATGTTCTGCAGTTGTATATAAGGAGGTAACCTAAAGTCTGTTTCTACTTCAGGGTCCATAGGGGTCCACAGGGTGACCTTGGGGTATAGCTGGATCCTGTATCCTCGGGCACCACGGAGTTAAAGCTTTCAGCTGCTCCCAGGATGCACTTGGGTCCAACCTCCCCTATACCCCGCCCCGAGCCACAGGCACCTCAGTTTTAGATGGTGCCCTGGCCGGAGTCGGGTCACCCTGCGGGGTGGGCTGCAGGAGCAGCCCCCTAAAGCTTTTAATTTTATTATTTAACTTAGTTAAATTTATTTATTTATTTTTTTCTACAGTTTATCTCCAGAGCGGCAGCGCTGGGCTGTCTGTACAGACGCCCACGCTGCCGCTCCTTCTCCCTGCTGGCGCCGCGACGCCAGCACTGAACTGGGGATCGCGGCGGGGGAAGCCAGAGTCTGTACTAGCCGGACTCTGGTTTCCCCCGGGACTGCTGCCAGAAGACGCCGGGGAGATCAGGTAAGCCGCGCACCGCTGATTAGCGGCAGTGCGCGGGTTCCTTTCAAATTCAGTCCCATTCCCCCGGTCTAGGGGACAGACCGGGGGCGCTAGCGGTGGCGGCGGGCCCCCCCCTCCAGCGGAGGCATACCCCGCCAGACCACTAGACCACCAGGGTTAATATCGCGGCAAGCGGGATGCCGGCAACCCGGGGGTTAATATGCTAGCCAGGGGAGGAAGCCTTCCCTGTCTAGCGGCTCCTCCCCTCAGCTCAGCGCGCCTTTCAGCACGGAGTCTGGCGTCGCTGAGCTGCAGTTACTCGGCCACTCCTCCTCTGAGGTCTCCAGCAGCCATTTTCTCTGTGGCAGCGCAGATACTCTCAGGGAGCACGCGGACCGGTCCCCCTGTGTACCTCTCCCCCGACAAGGACAGTGTACACAGCGCTATAGCCCTCCCAGACACTGAATCTGGGAGGTTGATTGTAGTGGAAAGGTGCAGTGAGTATATCTTCCTGCATGGTATGTGACTTTTGCTAGTGCTGCCTGTCTGTGTCTTTTTTCTACTTACTGTCAGCCTATACCTATCCCTTTCCTTCTCCTACAAGCCCTACAGGTGTGCGGGGGAAGGGTGTTTCTACTGACCTCACCTATATAGATCACGTATTTGTGAGGTCCGTCACATACAGTTGTGTGCTACACGGTGCCATATTGTGGGCTGTTGTCCAGCTCACGGGTGAGTGCGCACGTTTTCTTCCAACGTCATGTCCGAGGAGGAGATTGAGCACTCCGGGGCTCCGGTATTGTTCTCCTGCAGGCGCTGTTCTGCAGGAGTGGATAGGGAGGATTTGTCACAGGACAGCCTGTGCGGACGGTGCCAGGCACTCCCTGGTATGTCTAAACCTCCCATGTCGCAGGAGCCACCATGGGCGATGTTTTCCCAGGTGCTGGTGTCCATCGCGGACCGTCTGTCGGTCCCGACTGCCGCCCCTACTAGGGCGTTGCCTCAGCCTGCCATCCCCCATTCCCCGGGTGTCCCACAATTATTGCAGACTCCCCCGGGGTCTCAGCCTGTTGGTCCCTATGCGGGGTTGCCAATGTATATTTAGTCCACCCCTGTGGCACAGCAGGCTGTGGTGCCGTTTCAGGCTCCTGTGGCAGCTCCTCCACCCTGGGTGGATGCGCTTTCCCACACTGTCCAAGATTTGGCGGCAACATCTTCGGCTTTTCAGTCGATGTTGCGCAGTGACGTGCCCTCCAGGGCGTCTAAACGCTCATTCATGGCGCAGGCTGCGCATCTTCCGGATTCTGAGGGGTCCTCGGATGATGGTGAGGTGCAGGATGACTTAGCCTCAGATGCCTCAGTCCAGGAGGTAGACACTAAGTCTTCCATCAATGTGCGGGCTCTGGTTAAGGCGGTGTGGGCCATTCTTCTGATTGAGGATGAGGCACCCGCTCCCAAGTCGAGGTATCCTAGTTTTAAAAAAGCTAAGGTTCCTTCTGCAGCGTTCCCCTTGTCTGATCAGTTGACTGATCACATGGCGGTGGCCTGGCAGACACCCAGTAAGCGTTTCCTGCCACAGAAACGCTTGGCGTCCAATTATCCATTCCCGGAGGCGCATTGTAAGAAATGGGAAACTCCGCCTGCAGTCGATTCCCATGTAACACGCCTCATCAGGAGTGCTACTTTGCCATTGCCGTCTATATCCTCGCTGAAGGATCCTACGGACAGGAAGGTGGAGACTTGTTTAAAGTCTATTTATTCTCTCTCAGGGGCTGTAGCCCAGCCGTCCATGGCCATCTCCTGGGTGGCCAAGGTCATTGAGGGGTGGGCCAACCCCTTGGAGGACGCGTTTACGGATGAAGCTCCGGACGTCCAGAGGGCGTTGTTAGGACAGATGAGAGATGCCGCCTCCTACATTGGAGAAGCATCTTTGGATGCTAGCCTGTTGACCTCTAGGGTTTCCGCGGCAGCAGTGTCTGCTCGTAGATCCTTGTGGTTGCGGTCTTGGAGAGCAGACGCGGATTCAAAGAAAGGCTTGGAGGCCTTACCTTTTAATGGAGAATTACTATTTGGTCCGGACCTGGACAAAATAGTAGATACCCTGGCGAAATCCAAGTCAGCCTTCCTCCCTTCAGCTACTACACCTGCTAAGGTCCGGAGCTCGGCCTTTCGGGTTCAGGGCAAGGCAAAGGGTCAGTCCTTCCCGAGGCAGTCCGCACCCAAGACCGCCTCAAAGCCAAAGAAGCAAGCCTGGAGTGCTAGGCGCCCTTCTTCCAAGCCAGAAGATAAGCCTTCTGCGTGATGGGACGGGCCTCCCTCTGGGGGACCCCAGAGTGGGAGGCCGACTTCTTCAATTCGCTCAGTGCTGGCACAATACCACCACGGATGCCTGGGTGCGAGAAGTGGTCTCCCAGGGGTACGCCCTGTCTTTTCGGCAAAGGCCGCCTTGCCAGTTTTTTTGCACAAGTCCTTCTCAGGACAAAACCAAGGCCTTGCAGGTTCAGGAAGCCATAGAGGCCTTGCTGACGGCAGGGGTCATTATACCCGTACCACAGTCTCAACGTGGGATGGGGTATTACTCTACGCTGTTTCTGGTGCAGAAACCCAATGGCTCTCATCGCCCCATCCTCAATTTGAAGTCCCTGAACAGGTTTCTCAGGGTTCCCAAATTCAGGATGGAAACTTTGCGTTCCATCATTCTGGCGATGGAACCGGGGGATTATATGGTCTCCCTGGATATCCAGGACGCCTACCTCCATGTGCCTATAGCAACATCGCACCAACAGTTTCTGCGGTTTGCTATTCTCCACAACCACTATCAATTCAGGGCTCTACCCTTTGGTCTCTCCACGGCACCAAGGGTATTTACCAAGGTGATGGCGGTCATGGCGGCTCACCTTCGGAGCCAGGGGATACGGTTGCTACCGTATCTAGACGACCTCCTCTTGCTGGCAAGCTCCCCGGAGGTACTGATCCAGCATCTCCACATGACGGTCGCTTGTCTACAGGCGCACGGCTGGTTGATCAACTGGAAGAAGTCCTCCCTCATCCCATCACAGCGGATGGTTCACTTGGGGGCCCTGCTGGACTCTCGTCAGCAACGGATTTTTCTGACTCCAGAGAAGGTCTCCTCCTTACAGCTGCGGATTCACGGCTGTCTGAGCAGTGGCAGAGTGTCGGTGCACTCAGCAATGAGAGTTTTGGGGTCCATGGTGTCGGCATTCGACATGGTGGAGTTTGCCCAGTTCCATTCCAGGCCCCTGCAGGGGCTGATTCTTTCGGAATGGAACGGATTGCCACACAGGATCCGCTCTCAGATGCTGGTGTTGTCCTCGGCGGTGCGTCTGTCCCTAGCCTGGTGGCTGCAGACAGCTCATCTCATAGAGGGGCGCCCCTTTTGGATCCCGGAATGGGTTCTGCTCACGACAGATGCCAGTCTCCGGGGTTGGGGGGCGGTGACAGGCTCCTTGTCACTTCAGGGTCGTTGGTCGGCGGAGGAAGCGATTCTTCCCATCAACATCCTGGAACTGAGGGCAGTATACAGAGCCCTGCAGTCGTCCGGCACCGCTCTTCACGGAAGGGCCGTTCAGGTGCAGTCAGACAACGCCACCACGGTGGCGTACATCAATCACCAGGGAGGAACTCGCAATCGAGCTGCGATGTCGAAGGTGTCCCGCGTCCTGGCTTGGGCGGAGCGCTATCTTCCAGCTCTCTCGGCAGTTTTCATCCCAGGAGTCCTCAATTGGGAGGCAGACTTCCTCAGCCGTTACGACGTGCATCCCGGGGAATGGTCGCTTCATCCAGAGGTATTCCAACTACTCGTGGACAAGTGGGGGCTGCCAGAACTGATGGCGTCCAGTCACAATCACAAGCTGCCCGTGTACGGGTCAAGGACAAGGGACGCAGGCGCAAATCTGATAGACGCGCTGTCGGTGAGATGGCTGTTTCAACTGGCTTACTTGTTCCCTCCGATATCTCTGCTGCCTCGGGTCCTGCGCAAGTTCAAACAGGACGGAGGCACACTGATCCTGGTGGCCCCAGCGTGGCCCAGAAGGCCGTGGTTCTCCGATCTGTGGAGCTTGTCCATCGACGCTCCGTTCCTCCTACCTCAACGGCGGGACCTGTTGTCTCAGGGGCCCTGTTTTCACCCGGATCTGGGTCGACTATCTTTGACGGCGTGGCTCTTGAGACAGCCGTCCTGAGGTCTCGGGGCTTTTCTAGCTCCGTTATTACCACCATGCTGAGGGCGCGCAAGCCTGCTTCCGCGAGGATCTATCACAGAGTGTGGCACACTTACTTTCAGTGGTGCGAGGCCAGAAAGTATGATCCCCAGGTGTTCCGGGTTGCGCGTATTTTGGCTTTCCTTCAGTCGGGTTTGGACTTAGGATTACGTCTTTCCTCACTGAAGGTACACGTGTCTGCTCTGTCGGTGTGGTTCCAGCACAGGATCGCTGCTATGCCGGACGTACACACCTTTTTCCAGGAAGTTTTAAGAATCCAGCCTCCCTTTGTGCCACCTGTGGCCCCGTGGGATTTGGCGGTGGTTCTTCGGGCCTTACAGGGTCCGCCTTTTGAGCCATTGGAGTCAGTGGAGCTCAAGTGGCTAACTTTTAAGACTGTTTTCCTCTTGGCAATTGCTTCTGCCAGGAGGGTTTCAGATTTGGGGGCGCTTTCTTGTCGTCCCCCTTTTCTGATTTTTCATCAGGACAGAGGGGTACTTCGCACTCGTCCTGAGTTCCTGCCTAAGGTGGTTTCCAGGTTCCACATTAATCAGGAAATTGTTGTACCAGCCTTTCAGTCGCCTGATCTTTCGGCTGGGGAGACTTCCTTAGACGTTGTCCATGCACTCCAGGTTTATGTGGACCGGACTAGTTCTGTGAGGAAGTCGGATTCTTTGTTTATCCTCTTTGGTTTTCACAAGAGGGGTTGGCCTGCCAACAAACAGACTCTAGCCCGTTGGCTTCGTTCTGTTATTATTGAGGCTTATATGCAGGAGGGTTTACCTGTTCCAGCCTCTGTTAAGGCTCATTCCACTCGGTCTGTGGGTCCCTCTTGGGCTGCTAGACGTGGCGCCTCTGCTGTTCAGCTCTGTAAGGCGGCCACCTGGTCTTCCATTCAGACCTTTTTGAGGTTCTATGCGTTTGACACCTTTGCCTCTCAGGATGCATCCTTTGGGCACCGGGTTCTCCTATCAGCACAGGAGCGTCCCCGCCCTTAGTTGGACTGCTTTGGGACATCCCCAAGGTCACCCTGTGGACCCTGAAGTAGAAAACAAGAGATATGGTAAGAACTTACCTTTGTTATCTCTGTTTCTACGAAGTCCATAGGGTCCACAGGGCACCCGCCCTGACGCACCTGGCTTCATATGGGCTGTGTGACTGGTCACCGGTTTTCCGTCTCCCATTTCTGTGAGTATGGTTCTTGTGTGTTCCAGTCTTCCTTCTCTGTTTCGTCTCCTCCTCCGGCCTGGGCTGCTTACCAACTGAGGTGCCTGTGGCTCGGGGAGGGTATAGGGGAGGTTGGACCCAAGTGCATCCTGGGAGCAGCTGAAAGCTTTAACTCCGTGGTGCCCGAGGATCCAGGATCCAGTTATACCCCAAGGTCACCCTGTGGACCCTATGGACTTCGTAGAAACAGAAATAACAAAGGTAAGTTCTTACCATATCTCTTGTTTTCATTAATGACTTCCTGTAAATGAACATTCTTCAGAATATTCAGCTAGTTTTGAACGACATTATTTGTGCAATTCTCTTTTCTATCTTTGTGTTAGTCTATGTGGGGTGATATAGAGTTGAACATAAAATATACCAGTTTGCACACTGACATATCTTCAGCTATCTTCTGAGTTACACGCACCATAACATACGTGCAGCCTTACGAGCACATGTACAGCAATCATTATCAACTTGAAAACTGCGCCTATTTTACATCGGTGCACAATCTACCCCTGGGAAGGAACGTATTCCAAAGCGGCGCATAACCCAAGTTAAAGCGTATCACAAAGAGGTGCGCTGCACTTGTATCTGCACACACCTCACTATAGAGCAAATGGCGATTTATACATAAAGCGCAGGATTATGACATGTCACACACTTGCATTGAATTCTATTTTTTTGGAAAATAAAATGTTGTTATAACACTGGCTCAGACTTAGCTAGGTCTGTTGTTGTTGGTCACTTGTAGAGGCACAAGTAACATAGCCCAGCGTGCATCAACGTCCTTCCCGTAGATTAACAGCTTTGGTTTGATTGTCTGCAAATGGCACCTCCAGGTGTTGGTGTAATGTAAAACCAATGTATTTGTGCTGCCCCACTATAATTCCCCTCCCTAGTAAAATATACATAAAACATATTCACATTTTATTTTAAATACACCATTGTGTTACTGCAGCTAGGAAAGTTTGCCTTAAAGCTATCCCTATATTCCTTATGAAGTTTGGTAACCCTGGTCTTTCCCGGCTTCTGTACGTATCTCCCTATGCCGTGACTGGTACTAATTATACTGAACGATGATACTGTATCCGGCTGATATATGCAGGGCTTTGTTTAGGAGGCCTTCTCCTTTGCCAAAAATACAGTCTGCTGGGATTCTTGTTTCTTATACAGCAGGAGAGTCACAGGCGGCGTCATCCTAATATAAAGACTGGGCGGCACGTTACTGTATTAGAGAAGAACGTTGGTAGTGCCAATGGGTACACTCGTATAAAGGAGTTGTAATATCTTGTGCCTATCTCCAAACTTTGGAATGTCGGGAAATTGAACGGGGGGTGTAAACATCATGGGGGCATTCCGATAACTTTGAAGTGGTAAACTGCCCCTTATCCCCTTCCCCATTCGCACCCATACTTCCCACCTATGGAAGAAAGCTGTCCCAATCAGGAGGGTGGGATTGAGCCTTCAAATCGGCACTGTCCTGCCTAAAATGAGGTATGTTGGTACAGCTGTAGCCATAGAGTTTGGTATATTTTACATACTGTGATAACCTTCAGCAGGGTTATTCAACATGCGGCTCTCCGGCTGCTGTGGAACTACACATGCCAGCATGCCCTGCCACAGTTATGCTATTAGGGCATGCTAAAACTGTGGCAGGGCATGCAGGGATGTGTAGTTAAACAGCAGCTGGAGGGCCGCATCGTGAATACCCCTGTCCTACAGCGTTGCTGAGCTGGCGATGTATCAAACCTCGGAGAGAGAGGACGTGGAGAAGTCGCCCAATCCGCTACTAGCTAACATTTATCTAGCACAGTCTATAAAATGACAGAAGCTGAGGTCTGTCTCCATGGTTTGATAATGCATCCCATTTGGGAATCGGTATGTAATACCACCGGCCGCATGGCTAATCTCAACAGCGGCAGCCCGGCAGAGGTGAAAATCCAGATCGTTAAGTAAGGTAAGAATCGCTAACCTTACTCCCCCCCTCTCCCTAATCCTAACCCTCCCTTAGGGGTGCCTAACCCCCCCCTTTCCCCGCAGCCTAACCCTAAGTCTCCCGGGGGGGTGCCTAACCCTAGCCTCCCCCCTGGGGGTTCCTAACTCTCTCTTAGGGATGCCTAACCCTAACCTCCCCCCGGGGTTCCTAACTCTCCCTTAGGGGTGCCTAGCCCTAACCTCCCCTCTCAGTGCCTAACCCTAAGTCTCCCGGGGTGGGGTGCCTAACCCTAACCTCCCCCCGGGGGTGTCCAACCCCACCTTCCCCTAGCCTAACCCTAACCCTTTTCTTAGGGGTGCCTAACCCTAACACCTCCCCCCAAGTGCCTAAACCTAATCCTCCCCCCTTTCCCCGCAGCCTAAGTGTCCTGGGGGGTGCCTAATCCTAACCCCCCCTGGGGGTGCCTAACCCCACCTTCCCCTAGCCTAACCCTAACTTTCTCTTAGGGGTGCCTAACCCTAACACCTCCCCCCCAAGTGCCTAAACCAAACCCCCCCCTTCTTCCCCGCAACCTGTCCCGGCGGGGTGCCTAATCCTAACCCCCCTGGGAGTGCCTAACCCTCCCTTCCCCTAACCTAACCCTCCCGGAGGGGTGCCTAACCCCACCTTCCCCTAGCCTAACCCTAACTTTCTCTTAGGGGTGCCTAACCCTAACACCTCCCCCCCAAGTGCCTAAACCTAACCCCCCCCCTTTCCCCGCAGCCTAACCCTAAGTCTCCGGGGTGGGGTGCCTAACCCTAACCTCCCCCCGGGGGTGCCTAACCCCACCTTCCCCTAGCCTAACCGTAACCCTTTCTTAGGGGTGCCTAACCCTAACCTCCCCCTAAAGTGCCTAAACCTAACCCCCCCCCTTCCCCGCAGCCTAACCCTAAGTGTCCCGGGGGGTGCCTAATCCTAACCCCCCCGGGGGGTGCCTAACCCTCCCTTCTCCTAACCTAACCCTCCCGGGGGGGTGCCTAACCCTAACCTCTCCCCGGGGGTGCCTAACCCTACCTTAGGGGTTCCTAACCCTAACCCTAAGTTCCTCCCAGAGACCTAAAACCTAACCCTCCCCCCTGCGCCAGGCTTACCTTCGTTCGGTATGCTGGTTGTCGGGCTCCCGGCGTAGGTCTTATAACAGGTGTTGGGATTTCTACGCCTGTCATTAGTACCTTGCCGGGATTAGACAGTCTGGGAGCTGGCGGTCGGCATTTTTCGACAGTCTGCTTCCTGGCTGCATCCCGTTTGATACATCTCCCCCAGATTCAGCAAGGATTGCAATTCCGACCTTGCTAATATGCAAATACAGCAGGAGGTGTAGGACACCCCCTGCTGCATTTGCGATCCCAGCACTGCGCAGGCTGGGATCACCATTGCGACCATTGTGGGTCACCATGGTGGATGGCGCCGGTCTGCCGGCTAGATGAGATAGTCTCAGCTTGCGAGGCGAGGAAGCTGCATCGGCCGACGCAGTCCCTGGCCTCGCCACTCCTGGAAAACAGGGCAGACACAACCCCGGAGTGGCCGCTTCCACCGCACTGCCCCTAAGTTACAAATGTTTATTTTAATTGTCTCTTTCTCTTGGTGGAATTCACCTCTCAGGTTTGTTATTGTGTTTTAGCTTCTAACTGGCTTTTTTTTTTTTTTTAACATGCTGTGAAACAAAGCATACAGACAGCTTTACATAGGTTTTCAGTCTAAATTAATAAAAGAAAATTGAGGCTTTTCCTTAATGTTTGATCATTGCAGATTAGACCTCGACACCAGAGTCCTAATCTGTATTATTATACTTATACATATTATCTTTATGCCTTTCTCCCTTTTACTTTTCTACATAAAGCTTCTGACTCTCCCTTCTATCTGTGTCTATCCAGGTTGCCTCTCGATCTTCCCCTGATCTTACATCTGTCTGCCTGTGTATTAGACTAGAATGTGTCTTCAATTTTTCCACTTCAGGATTAGAGATGGAAGCTTAAGATGGCTTCACACCCACCGATATATTGTAAGCGCTTTGGCGGGTGTGTACCCCCGATGTGTCTGTAAGCAACGTCATTCACAGACATATTGCATCGGTTGCACGTACACGTGCTGCAGGGACCCGGTGGTGAGTGACAGCTCAACTAGGCGGGCAAATTTAAATACCCGCACAGTTGTGACGTCCGGCCCAACACATCGGGCGGACGATTGGTAAGTGTATATGCACTTACCAATCGCCAGATAGGTCGACCTAGTGTGTACCCATCATTAGGGACCACTGTTCTCTGCAAAGAAATGTGCATGCAAGATTTTCAACAGAATAGGCAATCAAAATGGACCGAGGAAAGTGTAGTTAATATACCGTCAGGGCCTAGTCCTCTGGAATATCCGGTAGACTCGCAAATTTAAGCATCTGCGTAAAATGTTGCAGCATATGTGTACAAAGACACATAATCGGTCGCAAATCTTTCCATTAATGCAGTCCTGAGTAAGCCTGCGGCAGTGGAAACTGTGATGCCAGAGCCATATTTCTTGCGCACGGGATCCCATGCCCAGAATGTGACGCCTCCAAAATGACTGCGACGCGTCTGCATTCTTTGCCGTTAATCCCTAAAACGCTCCCTGATTGTCAATCACACTGCGAGTAAATAGTCGCAGGCGACTTACGGTAATGTACCTTGTTGCATGTGCCGTGCGACTTACATGTATGAGCAGATTGCCGATTATCACTCAACTGCGAAAACCTCTGCATGGCGTACAACTCTTTCCACCCTAAACCTAATGGCGCCCGGTTTATACACACTAGAGGCTGACTTCTCCCTGCCACCTCCATCAGCTCCCCACAAATTATATTTCACCCGTGCCCAATATCTCCAAAATCAGAATTTGCCAGACCAGTGCCTCGTTGCGGCATTTAGTGGCTGTACAAGTATGCCCATTTTCGCACATCATCCCTCGTCGCCATTTATGCCGTACATGCCAAAGCGTGATTCTGTGCCACTAAGTGCATGGTTTTGTGACAAGTGCGCTTACTTGCTTTTTGCACTGTGCCCCCTTACAGTAACTGTGTTCAAGTTTACCAAGTAGGTAAGTAGTCCAGTCTTAAATTCCTATAACATGTTCTAATTCTTCTATCACGTGTAATGAATGAACTGTAGTAACTGATGCTGGGGTGTCTTTCCCCTCCCTGATGTATAATCACCAGGTTTCTCATTAATGGGAATTGGCAGTTGGCTGGTACCCAGCAAAGTCTCTTGTATGTTTGTGGCCGGCTGTAAAATTGTATAATAATACCCTGAGGCGTGACTGGCTTTGTACAGCGCAAAGCCCGGATTTAATCCACCTTAACAACTAGGCCAAACCTGAAATCACAGAACTTGAGTAATAAGGGGTTAATTTTGGCTTTCGGCATCTGGAATTCCAACGTGTCTGTTAGTTTTTAAAATTATTTTCAAGGGTGAGGTGTGTTCAGGCTGTTGTCCTCCTAGGGGCCGGAGCAGAGTTGCGTGCAATTCCCACGCATCTGCCGGCGAGTCAGAATCGTGCCCAACTCGGTCACATCTACATTTGTTGGTGAAGGCGAGTAACTGGGTGATAAAGGGGCATTCGCACGTAGGATCAACAGATTCACGAGCTGTACTGAGTTGTATTGGCAGACACTACTACGGAGGTCGGTGGCAGCGGTGTGCAAATATAAGCCCAGTTTCACCCGGGTAGACCTTAGCTATTTACTGTTTCCATTTTTATCTCACCTCTCTAATAACGCATTAATCCTTCACCTTTATAGTAATGAATCACTACTATGGTAAGACATTACCCTCCATCACCTGTGTACTAACACATTCCACCCCCTCAACTGTGTAGTAACATCTTTCCCTCCCTTGACCGTGTTGTAACACATTCAACATTCACCTTCCTCACCTAGAGACCTGTAGAAATAAAATCCCTACCTCACTCCTGTAGTAGCTTATTCTCCTCCCTCAGCTCTTGAGTAACACATTCCCCTCCATCATCTCTGTAATAACACATTACCCCCGCTCATCCCTGTAGTAACACATTCCCTTCTTTCACTCCGTAGTAACACATTTGTCGTTCCCCTCCCTTCAGTGGCATTGCTATGGAGGTGTGGGGATGAGGGCCGCAATGCCAGCTCCTCAGTGACAGGAGCCAGGTGCTGCAGTGTGACCTTCTCCTGCAGCACTCTGCACTTGTCACAGAGGAGGAGCTGACAGTCCAAGCACAGGTCTCTGGGGGAATGCCCCTTAGGTAATTCCCGCAAGACTACGCCTCTTTATGTTAAGCCACACCCCCTTTTCAGGCACGCGGCAGAGACCCAGTGACGCTTCTGCCTCCCTCACCTGTGGTGTAACACATTCTCCTCCCATACCTGTGTAGTAACACATTCCCTTCCCTCACCTCTATAGTAACACATTCCCCTCCATTGCCTCTATAACACATTCCCCTCGCACTGCTGTTGCAACACATTTTTCTCTCTCACTTCTAAAGTAACACATCCCCCTCCCTCACCTCTGGAGTAACACATCCCCCCTTCCTCACCTCTGTAGTAACACATTACACCCACTCTCCCCAGTAGTAACCCACTCCCCTCCCTCGCCCGTGTTGTAACACATTATTCTTCCTTCACCCTGTAGTAACACATTTGACATTCCTCTCCCTCACCTGTGTAGTAACACATTTTCCTCTCTCACGTCTGTAGTAACACATTCCCTTCCCTTACTATTCAAATAGGTGAGCCACACCAACTGCCAGTGTTTTTGGCAGCACTTGGGATGACAGTTGGTGTTTGAATTCTGAACTGTGCTGCAGCAACGATGAGACAGTCAGTCAGGACATTGCACAGGGGGAGGAAATTTTTTTTCAACCCTTTTCACCCCCATAGGTGTTGAATTTCCCTTCTTAGGTGGCACCTACGTCCTATATCTATATATGCTGTGGTGGCGGTATAGTGTATAAAGGGGTCTCTCCTGCCTCGTCGTGGTTGGAGATACTCGGGCATGTCCGTGTATGCCGGAGGAAAGCCACGCATGCACAATAGTGCATGTTGAAGGTCTTGCCTCCGTGGAGAGCCGCTGGGTTCTAGTGTTCAGCGGCTATTGTGGTAAACAGAAGCGTGTCTGATAAGCTGTACATAGACAGAGATATGTCTGTCCTCAGATAGGTCCCCTGCATTAGGTATAGGGCTGGCACAAGTACGCACTGCTAATATGACTGCTGTGAAACAAAGCGTAGCGTTCCAGCTAGGCTGTTTTAGCAGGGCGCCGCGTCCTGCCTGATTTCAAAAGTGCAGAATGCGTCTTAAAGACGTGCCCCCTTTTCTCGTGAGCAGGCACTCGCACGCCTTTGGCGCGCACAGTAGTGTCCCTTTCTAGGTCCAGCGCCCTGCCCAACGCTGGACCTAGCGTGAACACTAAGAGCATATGATGCAGTCACATAGATGCGTACAACAGTCCCCATGGCAAATGTCCACATTTTTATGTGAGTGAATTTGTGGCCGACTTGCGTGCAGCTTGCATCGCCCCCCTAGTCATCCTTTGTTTATGATGAATTTTTGTGAGAGAGGAAAATGTGTTTCTACACAGGTGAGGGAGGGGAATGTCAAATGTGTTAATAAGGGGCGAAGAATGGGAATGTGTTACAACTCGGGCGAGGGAGGGGAATATGTTACTAAAGGTATGAGTGAGGGTATTGTGTTGCTACAGATGTGAGGGAGGGGTTGGATTTCTACACTGGTGAGGGAGGTGAATGTCGAATGTGTTTACAACCTGGGCGAGGGAAGGAAATGTGTTTACTACAGAAGTGAGCAAGGATTATGTGTTACTACAGAGGTGAGGGAGTGGAATTTGTTAGTACACAGGTGAGGGAGGGTAACGTCTTACTTATAGCAGTGATGCATTACTATAGAGGTGAATGATTAATCTGTTACTGGATAAGTGAGATGGAAATGGAAACAGTAAATATCTAAGGTCTACCCAGGTGAAACCAGCTAGTGATCTATAATTCTTCACAGTGTCATGTGAATACCATGACAACCACAGTCATTTGATGTAGTGAGCAGGGATAATTTGTAATGCACCTCTGAGCAATGTTGCACTGGAAATCCCTCCCCTTTCTTGTCCTCCCTCTTCTGTCACATGACATGCTGAGTGCCTGTGTGTGTGACTGGCAGCCATACTTATCTGCCCTCCAGAGAGATATTAGAAAGGAGATAATGATTTGTAGGAGGAGAACTCATAAAATAATGCAAGGTAATTAGCTTTGGTCTTTAAAGCAAAAAGCCTATTTGTGAAAGCTGCTTTAAGAGCATGTATTTGAAAAGCCAAAGAAGGAAACTCTCTCTCCCCATTATCTTGGTAGATATAATAGAGAACTTGTCCAGCTTTGGTTTATAAATGTCTAGATTCCCAGATTAGTGGTCATCCCTTTGTATAGGCCCCCATTCTGCAGGTAATAAACTAAAAATGTATCCTTTCCCGGAGGTTCTAAAAAATTTTCGTTTATGGTGACCAATATATAAACGGTGCAAAAATATTTACTGTAGATTGAAAAGTTGCAATTACGCCACCTAGTGACAGCTGTTTAACACTGTTACCCAAACTAGTAATATTTATGTTCTGAACATGGAGCCCTCTAAAATTAAAGGGTTATAGATTAGGTAAGAGTAATTGTGGTTAGGATCAGCCTATGTCCTGTTAAAGTTTTGTGCTGATTGGAGAATTGAGATTACAGTCTTCCATGCATGTAAACAAGATAGAGGTACAGAATCCAGCTGGTTATGCCACAAGGGAATGATGATTTATATAAACCTCTGTTGGGCAGTTTATGATAGGGGCCTCTTAGTTTGTGCTCTAAGCACGGAGGGTGGGTGTTCTGTGCAACAAAAATCCCCATAACCGCATGCCATCTCAAGTGCGCTTCTGCAACCATTACTCTACCTGCACGCCAAAGCAAGGATGCGATTCCTTGAAGAACGTATGTCTGAAGCATACCCAAAAAACGTTTTTTAGAAGGCCAAAGTTACCATAAGGACGACTGCACCTTGTAATTTCTTATGTGTGAGATGTAATTACGGATAATTTAGTCTCGGCTCCATTTACAGTAAGGATCGCTATTGACTTTCGCAGCTGCAAATTTGCGAATGTATACTAATGCCTGCCATATCCCAGCCGCTATAGAGACGCCCACTGCTGGGTTCTCACATCCGTACTACCTCGCACTCCTGCGTATACATCGGTACAATCT